>CABFVZ010002221.1:107605-132850 GCA_902151445.1 Timema monikensis
GAGGAGCCAATTATTTTTTGCTATTTAAGGACGACTGCACGTCATATCGTTTTGTGTATTTTATTAAGTACAAAAGTGATGTTTTTGATATGTTTGTACAATTCCAGCAGATTATAGAAACGCAGACTGGAAACAAAATAAAAGTGCTTAAGAGTGACAATGGTCGCGAGTTTGCGAACGAAAAATTTACAGAGCATTTTAGGAAAACCGGGACTATCTGCGAGAGAACTGCTCCATACTGTGCGGAACAGAATGGGCGTGTCGAGCGGGAAAATCTATCCATTGTGGAATGCACTAGGACAATGCTGATTAACGCAAAACTTCCAGAGGAACTGTGGGCTGAGGCAGTAAATCTGAGTGTTTACATTTTAAATCGGCGGCCAAGCAAGGTAAACAACAATGTGACACCGTTCAAGAAGTTTACTGGAAAAAAGGTAACTTTGAAGCACATGCATAAATTTGGAGCAGACGCTTATGAGCATATATCCAAGCAAGCCCGTACTAAATTTGAAAGCAAGGCTAAGAAGGTCATTTTTATTGGCTATGACAGTAATAGTACTAACTATAGATTGTACCATCCAAATAGTAGAAAAGTCACAGTAGCTCGGGACGTTGAATGTAATGAAGAAATTAGTAAAGGTGCTGTAATTAATGATCCAGAATTTTCAATTGTAATTTAACTTCACAGAACAATGAACCTAAAGAGCAAGAAGTCAAGGAAAGTGTTACCACATCCGAGAAGAATGCCAAACAAGGAGGTGGGCCTATACAAGACAAGAGTGATACAGGGCCAACACTTCGTAGAAGAGATACTCTAAGACCATCAAAACTATTCGATGTTTGTCAAGTATCCATTGAAACAGCATGTGCAGCAATTTATGAGGAGCCTCAAACATACAAGGAAGCAGTTACTGACACATATTCTAAGGAATGGGTCGCTGCTATGGAGGAAGAGATGATGTCTTTAACTAATCATGAAACTTGGACCTTGACAAATCTACCTCCAAATAGACAAGCTATAGGCTGCAAGAGGGTATATAAGATAAAAAGAAGACTAGATGGGAGTATTGAGCGCTTCAAAGCACGGTTATGTGCAAAAGGATACTTGCAAAAGGCCGGTATCGATTATACGGAAACATTTTCACCAGTAATCAGGTATGATTCAATCAGAATACTTCTTGCACTTGCAACAATTCATGACATGGAAATGACACAGTTTGACATAAAAACTGCGTTTCTATATGGCGAACTGCCAGAAGAATTGTATATGAAACAGCCAGAAGGTTTCGAGAAGAGTGATACAAACATGGTCTGCAAGTTGAGGAAGAGTTTGTATGGACTAAAACAATCTTCACGCTGTTGGAGTAAGAAATTCCTGGAATTTTTAAAATCATTTGAATTCAAGCCTTTGGAATCAGATCAATGTGTTTTCAGAGCAACGATTGATGACGTCGAAGTTTGGCTTGCATTATGTGTGGATGATGGAATGCTAATAAGTACTTGCGCAGAAATTTTGGCACTTATTATAAAAGAGCTTAAGGCACAGTTTGAGGTAAAAGAAGAAAACTGCAATTATTTTGTTGGAATTGAGATCAGAAGGGACAGAAAAAATAAGAAAATGTTTTTAAGTCAACAAGGATATCTCGAGAGAGTACTGAACAAGTTCTCTATGCAAGATTGCAAACCCCAAGCAGTACCAGCTGATCCAAATCTGGTTTTACATAGTAATGATGGTAAATCTAATAAGATCCTCGATGTACCCTATCGAGAGGCAGTTGGAAGCTTGATGTTTCTCGCTATAGTGACACGTCCAGACATTGCATTTGCAATTAATCAAGCAAGCCGATTTTTGAATGAGCCACAAGACATCCATTGGACAGCAGTTAAAAAGATAATGCGATATCTAGCTGGGACTAGGAGCTATGGTATTTGCTACCAAGGAAATCAACCTGAGTTAACTGTATATTCAGATGCTGACTATGCTGGGGATGAAACCACAAGAAAATCTACGACAGGATATATCAGTCTTTTAGCAGGAGCACCAGTCACCTGGTCATCTCATCGACAAGGGTGTGTCAGTAGGTCAACTACAGAAGCTGAATATATAGCAGCATCTTCAGCAGCTCAAGAAAGTGTGTGGCTTAGAATGATGCTTGCGGAACTTGAGCTAATTTCCAGTGAGCCTACCACACTCTTCGTGGACAACCAAAGTGCAATTAGGTTGGCTAAGAACTGTGAGCATCATAAAATGACTAAACACATAGATGTTAAGTACCATTACATCCGCGAGTGTGTAGAAAACAATGTTATAGTTGTCCAATATGTGCGTTCTGAGAACCAATTAGCAGACTTTTTAACTAAGGCTTTGCCACAAAAGAAATTTTGTATGAATCGTGAATCTGTGTCGATTAGGGATATCAATGAACAAAGAGTGGGAGTGTTGAATTTATGACTCAAGTAGTCCAGTTGCTTTGTTCATCTAGAAGTACGTCATTTCCTTTTTCTTTACTACTCTTGTACATGGCGTCAGTGAGGTTACAACGTAATCTACTTTATTCTGTACCATTTAATAATGTTATACTTTGCATAATTAAATATTAACATATTCAAATCAGTACGTACGGTTTATCATCCTAAACCTTAACAGTTCTGGTGCTGCCTAAAGCTCAACAATAATATTTGGACACTTAATAAAACCTTGTGCTAAGAAAAATTTATGAGTTCAATTTCCCTGTCATGTTTTTCAACAAAGTATATTTCAATGAAATCATGAATGAGCAATGTTACACAGCAATAATATAAAAAATAAAATATATATATATATACAATTTTATTCAACAAACAATTGTTTAATATGACTCTAGTTAGCGATCTTGTACAATTTAAAAACAGTAATAATAGAAACATAGTTTTAGTCAAATATTTATACTACAGTAACTACAGTAAACCCATGGCTTCTTTGGTGCTGACTGACAGCTGCTACTATAGTCCTATAACAAAATTCAAATATTTATTTACATTGTCACAAATAGAGTTTAAATAATCATATATAAAACTAGACCTAACTATAATGTGCATAGAATATCTCAAATTAAGTTTTTCTTTTGTTTTAAAATTCAACATTTGTAATGTATGGGTATGAATGCATTATAATTCATACAAAATAAGTTTGTCAAATACATACATGTTATATATTATCACTTTCCAAATACACTAACACGATATGTGCTAGGTTTGACAAACTCATCACATAACGCATCAATATCAAAATTGTCAACTCGTTCATTGTATACATGCAAAATGGCCAATTGATTTAACCGATCTTGATTTATGGTGTTACGTATGTATGTCTTGAGTCGCTTTAAGGTGGAAAAGTTTCTTTCAGCGCTTGCTGTTTGTTGATGATGGGATGACTAAAAGCTACTTCAAAATCTTCCAAATTACTGGAAATAATCGCCTTGTACTCTCAGGCATCGCAATGAAAATGTCAACTAGATCTTTCAAACACTTAGGCTGGGTGGGAGTAATTTCAACATTGTTGCATCTAGTTCAACATCATCAATTTTTAAACCATAGTCTCTAAGTAAGTGTCATGTTTCTTCGTCACTAGCCTATTCCTCAACTGGCCTTAAAAGAACTCTTTCAAGTATGCAAAGTTTCTTTGAATTAGTTTGAGTAAAGCACCTCTCGATCTGTATTGTAACTTTATCAACTATCTCGTAGTACGTTATCCTCATAAATTCTTTTCTACTGAGAATCACTGTCGGTTCTATGGTTTCTTATTTATGCTCTAGTTTCCTTGGAACTGTCTTGGTTCATGAGAGATGGATCGGTATAAAATCATATTTTTGTTAGGCCTCTTTCATCTCACTCCACATTGAATCAAACGTTTCTTCGGATCTGATAATCCTTAAATATTTTATAGTTCAGACAGCTGCTTCCATTCCTCCATTAACGGTTTGCTCTCTAAGATTAAGGCAAGCTTTTCTGTGCAGCCGAAAACTTGTTTTCCTATTAGCATTCCCAAATAAACTTCACACTTTAAAAACTGATCGTAAAGACCTTGTGCATTGCTTGACACATCTTCACCTGATACTCTGAGCTGTTCTAACACTCAAAGTACAGCTGGATATGTTTTAATGATACTGACAATAGATACATATCAAACAGTCCACCGCATCGTGCAGATCGCTTTTGGAGTAATGTTTGAAAAATCTTCATACTCACTTGTGATGCGTATAAATTCCGATTTTATTTTATTTGTGCTCATAACTATCTTATTTATTAACAATATTTAATGATGGAAATACAAATTCATTTTTAGTAAGAAATTTTCTATTTAATTTTTATTTAATTTTTATTTAATTTTTATTTGTGGTCTTTTTTGTAAAAATGTATTTATATAATAAATAACTTAAAGGATATAGATTACTGGAAGGGGGGCGTGCCCCCCAATCCGGCCAGGCGACGTGCCTGAGGCCTTGTGTAATTTTACTAACGATCATTCATAGTGTCACAAAAGTTTGTTAAACTCAACAAAATAATAATACCATATGCTTATATTTAACTTAATTTGATTACAAATTAAAATTATACAGTACGTTTTTTAAATATCGCATTGATTTCCCATTTAGTATTGTGTTATTGTGACTCAAGTGTAATCCTTTCACTTTGTTATATATCGAATGACCCGCTTCGGTGGCCGAATGATCTGTTAACCTTTATTTTTCTGGCGTGTCACTATCTGAGATAATCTTGGGTGTGCCACTCCACTCCAAAATCTCTGACCTAAACTTATCTTCGTACCACCACCATTTTTCAAAAAATTGTCAGTGTAATATATATTTTTTAATTCCTGATTGGTATAGAAATTTTGGATTTTTTTTGTTTTTTCCTATTTATAATTAGGAACAAATATTTTAAGAGTGAGTATAGCACAGTACATAGCAGTCAGTATGCCACCAAATAGCAACTAAGGAATGTGTACAGGGTGTCACGTGGCAGTGTGAGGGGGTGTAGAGTATGTAGGGGAAAGGGGAGAGAAAGGCATCTTGAGTGACGGGGAGCAATACACGCAGACGGCCAACTTAATAGCTAAAATTCTAGCAATTTATTAACTTAGATGATTTATTTATTTTATTTGACATTGTTATAATTTACTATATTTAAAAAAAAATCTACGGTGTCTTAGGCGTGCCACGATTTGGCACCTTTGGTCTAAGAGGTCATTCTCGCAATACACGTTCAGTGTAGGGCAGTTCATGCCGACAACGGGGAAATCTGGGTTCTAATCCCGGTCAGGTGTACTGAGTGGTGTTTTCCCTAAATGGTTTTCTAAGCTTCCTCCAAACAAATGCGGGTACACTTCCTCTAAATTCAACCTAGCTCATCCATAGCCCATCAGCGTAATGAGTTTATATGCATATAACCCAGAAAAGCAGCAAAACGTGGTGTCAAAAAAAAAAATCAAATGAAGTTCTGATTTTTTTTTAAGTACACTTACCTGGTTTTGTATTACATTCTTGAACGAAGTTAGTGGCCTTCATTACTGTTGGATAAGACTTATCACTTTGGAGATCATGATCGATAATGACACGAGACTGTTTCACTTTATCAAAATAATCGCACAAGGATTTCCTCTTAGACATTTTGCGATAAACCCACAATCGAAGTATACCAATGAATCGCAATTGTCCAATTATTATTAGTCCATTAACAATTTTTTTTTAATTCAAACTTTGTAATACAAGTCAAAATAAATGTATAATCCATTCATGGTAGGAATTACTCTCTGAAAGGTATTTTTTTCTACCAATATCCTACTATATAGTAGATTTCTGTTAGGGATAAAGACCTTTCAGAAAACATTTCCTCGCTGAACAAACTTTATTCTACCAGGAAATGACAAAAACTACTTTACAATGACGAAATTATACCTATACAAACACTTTATTTGATAAAAACACTAGCACCACATGCACTTGCTCACACACTAAATTCAAAGGATACGAGAAGAGAGGGGTAAATGGTGAAATGGTCTTGGAAAAGAAAGGAGAAAAGGGGTGACTTGTGACATGACCTTGGACAGGAATGTGGGTGGCTTTCATGACTCATTGCATCTTGCATGTGGCTGGCTCATAATTCTATCAGCTGAAAAACAAATTGTAGACAGTTATAGATACATTATCTAATGAAACAATGTTTGAGGTTGAAGGGAGGGGCAAATATATTTCAAGGTGGGCAAATTTCTTCAGGGGGAACAATGCCTCCCCCCCCCCCCCCCCNAGTTCCACCGCCAATGAACTTAACATACTTAACTGCTTAAGTATGTAGATGATAATAATAATTGTATTTGTGTAAGTTTGATCTAACGTGTGTTGTGTGTTTGTTACTCCAGGTGTACAGGAGAAGCTCGGTATTCTGAACGGAGGGGTGGTGTATGCTGTGTACAGCTACGAGAACCACAACTTGGATGAACTCAGCTTCAAGGAGGGTGAAAAGCTAGTGGTCCTGCGCAAGGGAGACGAGTGTGAACGGGAGTGGTGGTGGTCTAGGCTCGATGACAGGGAAGGATACATTCCTCGCAACCTGCTAGGGGTCAGTACACTCACCGATTATGTACTATACTAAAACAAATAAAATATTTAGATAAAAACATACAAAAGGGAACAGGCACAAAATGGCTTTTACAGTGAAACGAACACAGTTCAGAACAAAATAACTCAAAAAGCTAAAAGAAGCTTTCCTCAAAGAAATGTATTATTTATTCACATGAAATATTCATTTCTTTTGTTGTACCTTATGTTATTTGTTCCCTTAACATGTTCCTATATGGCATTGTAAAATATTTAATTGTGAGACACTTTGTCTTGTGGCCACTAGATGACATTGTAAACATTTAATTGTGAGAAATTTTGTCTTGTGTCCACTAGATGACATTGTAAAGATTTAATTGTGAGACACTTTGTCTTGTGGCCACTAGATGACATTGTAAACATTTAATTGTGATACATTTTGTCTCATGGCCACTAGATGGCATTGTCAAAAATTTAATTGCGAGTTTAAATATTTAGGAGCAATTATTTTAACTAAATTTTGAAATTAGGAAAAATAATACAGTCAGGAAAATGCATGCTATGGCTCGGTCAGTAAATTGTTAACAGATCGACCTTTGTCGAAGAATATAGAACTCATAATACACAAAACAATAGTTTAACAGGGGTTTATGGTTGTGAAACATGTTTTCTTACCTAAGATGACTATTGTGAATCTAGAATAATTAGCAACTAAATGCTTAGGAAGATAATTGGTCGCAAAATGAGGTTTTAATGAGGTTAAATGGCTAAAACTAGCTAAACATATGAATAGGGTGTAATGAGGTGGACTGGATAGAACTAGTTCAAGGTAGAGATAGGGTGTAATAAGGTTGACTGGATAGGGTGTAATGAAGTTGACTGGATAGAACTAGCTCACGGTAGGTTTAGGGTGTAATGAGGTGGATTGGATAGAACTAGTTCAAGGTAGATATAGGGTGTAATAAGGTCGACTGGATAGGGTGTAATGAAGTTGACTGGATAGAACTAGCTCACGGTAGGTTTAGGGTGTAATGAGGTGGACTGGATAGAACTAGTTCAAGGTAGAGATAGGGTGTAATAAGGTCGACTGGATAGGGTGTAATGAAGTTGACTGGACAGAACTAGCTCACGGTAGGTTTAGGGTGTAATGAGGTGGATTGGATAGAACTAGTTTAAGGTAGGGATAGGTGATGTACTTTTGTAAGTGCCTCAATGAACTTTCTGATTCTTAACATAGTGAGTAATGTTAAATTCCCTTAGTGCAGATTTAAAAATGTTTACATTTTTTCAGCTCTACCCAAGAGTGCACCCACCCCAAAAACCTGAATGACCTTGGACTATCACAGAGCATTCATTAAGCTAGCAGTGGGGCTTCAGTGCTGCCTTCGTAGCCATCTTTAATAGGTTCTTGAATCCAGAACTTGAATGGAGAAGTTAAATAGAACTCCTGGCTTCAAACAACACAGCCCCACAAGTGAAAACATTGTTCAGAAAATGTCATAATGTATCTTCACTAAAGAAATATACACAATATAATTCAAAAAATGGACGAGATTTTTGAATCACTTATATTCTCTTAGATGAGATGAGATCTGTATCTATGAAGTACGACTTATAGTATTTAATATTAACATTTTAACTACTGTAAAGAGAACATATTTTTTTAATGAAAGTTTGCTATGTAAGTTCCTGACCTTTTCATTTGTTTAGCTTGAGTGAATTGTAATTTAGTCGGGTGACAGAGTTAATTGCAGTAGATAATTATTCTCCCTGATAAAAATAAAATTAGGTCTATGTAAATTATGTTAGTTGCTTGGATTTCCACTTTATTAATCAACAGCTATTTCAAAAGTTTAAAGTTCATGGTCTTATTTCTAAAATAAAAAAATGTCATTTTAAGCTAAAATATTATACCTTATGTCAAATTTCTTGCTAAGATGTGATTCGGTGGTGCACCCAGAAACTTACTTTGGGGAGTGGGGGGTGGGGCATACAATCAAGGTTGTAACCAGAATAAAATTTCAGAGGAGAGGGCAGAGGTAGTTAGCAAAATAAAGTGTTTTTTTTTTTTTAAATGGTTTGCCCTCCAACCCATAAGTGAGTTTGAAGAGTCTTTTCAGTAAAATATAAAGATGCACCTAAAAGCTATTTGCAGTATTCTTCTCTTGTCAAGCGTTTGAAAATGCCTCTAGAAGCTATTTGGAGTAGTCTCTGTTTACAAAATTGTTGGAATTAGTGGCCTATTAGACTAAAAATATAGGTTAAATTCATTCAACACATCTTCAGTGCTTGATTTTATAGTTCTATATATAGTGTTGTACTTTAATTTTTATTAAAATGGATTGGGTCATGGGGAGGCAACTACCCCCCATTCCACCCCCTACCACCCTACCTCAGGTGCGCCACTGATGTGATGTAATTTTCAGAATTATATTGATCAAAAATATTCTTTAATATAATTTGAAGAAGGCTTATATGATTCATTTTGTCTGAAAACTAATCATATTTGTTGTTTTACATGACTTGGTACATAATAAAAGTTTAACTCTGCTCTCTGCCTCACAATTGGTTTAGATTCAGCCTTAACATGTGATTAACTAGCTATAATTAATAGCACATAATTCATACTGCACAAGTCATAAAAAAAACTATTAGAGACAGGTTGGATTCTATGTTTTTCAAATCTGAATCTCATATCAGAATCTCTCTTTTATTTTTCGCATCTCAAACCTTCAAATATTAAAAAATGTACAATTTTAGTGATAATGAAAATATCAAATATTGAGTTTTCAAATAAAGTTGTTACAAGATTTGTTGCCACTGATCGTTGCTATTTTGTTTATTTGAAATATAGTATTAGGCTAAATCATGATTTAAATTAGGAGGGACACTTACCGTACACTTAGTGATGATGGAGTAGAGCTTATTTAGAAAATGTGGCTACAGGCAGAATGGATCTTGGTATAAATATCTCTAAAACTAAGGTGGTAGTTTTTGATAAGGGTGGCTCAGGAAATCATTCACGGCTTAGTATAAGTGGAAAACTGTGATAACAAGTGAATGATTTTGTGTATCTGGGCAGAATGTTCGGTAAAAATGGAAGGATGGATGGTTAAATCGACAGACGGGAATGTATGTGGACTATTGCAAAGAAAGAAGCAGTAGGTATTGAAAGAGGCAAAGACTGCAGTACTATATACAGGGTGTCTACCATCCGGGAAAATCAGGGAAAACGGGAATTAGCCGGGAATTTGAACTGATCGCGAAAAAACGGGAATAAGTCAGGAATTTGGTAAATCACAATAAAAATCCGTGAAAATGATATTTTACTCAAAATATGAAATACAGTAATCATTAAATCAGTAAATTATGTAATTTTTTTGTTCGTAGCTGCGTAATATATTTTTAATTCCTAGTAAACAATTTTAATACAAATTAAAAAAAATTATTCAAATTTTAAAACTTATTATTATTCATAAAAAAGATTACTATAAAAATGAGGGGGGAGGGGGATGGGTGAGTTAGAAAGATGTGACATACTTTTTTAGTCGGGGAATTTTAGGAAATGATCAGGGGAAAGGTCGGGGATTTCATTGGTCAAGTTGAGTAGACACCATGTATATAAAAGTGGCTCGACGCCAATATTGTTCTAAGGTTGTGAAGCGTGGGTTTGTCAGGAAAAAACACAAGAGCAAGGTGAATTCGGTTGGAATGAGATATATAAGAAATGTATGTGTGGATTCATTAATGAATGGGTGCTGAAGGAGTTCGGTTTGAAAGGGAATCCAATTGGTCACTGTGAAAGAAGCTTCTTTAGTTGGTGTTGACATATTGAGAGGATAAGTATGAATCGAGTGATGAAGCAAATATATGAAGGTAGAGTGTATGCATCAAAAGGAAGGGTTAGGCCATGTAAGACACTGTTAAATGTTGTAAATGGATGTGTGAAAAAGAGAAGTATTAAAAGTCTTAAGAATAAAAGAGCATGACTGATTATGTGTTATCGAAGCAAAGGGAATATGCAAGGATAAGGAAATGTGGGGAGTGTTAGTGAGGATGGAATAAGTAGAGTTGTTGCTTTTTTGAGGTATATGTGCAGTTTTTTTTAATTTTTTTGGCCCCATTAGGGAAAGGAGTGATTAGGTACATATGTAAACACAAAAACACGTTTAAAAATGAGCTTTCACTTCCACAGGCAGCATACTTGATTTATTTGTCATACCTATTACAAAAAAACAAGACGGAAATATTTGAGTAAAATAATAGTTCTCATAAATATATATATGAGTTATTAATTTACGATATTTAATTATATTCCTTTTATAAACTGCATTAAATTGTTATTTCAAGTCAAGACCTTCATTTTGTATTAAGAGTTTTTTTTAGATTTAAAAAAATTAAATCACAATAAAACTAGATGACACTTGTAGGCCCACCTAATGAATAACATGGCTACATAGTTTGTTATTTATTTTGAGAAGTGACCACTTTTCGTTCATAGCTGGTGTACATAAAGTGTTTGTTTGAATAAGAAAAAAATTAGGCTATATTGTAATATTTTATGAAGGAGCTTACCTACTAAGACAATGCACCTTTACCAATTTAAAAGAAAAAATAATTACTTTCTGACAACAAACCAAAATATCTTTTATCCTATGAAAGTAATTCTAGTAATGTTTGTAACTATAAGATACTTACCTTAATGTGACATTTACATTATATTTCTTTTGTATCCTTGTAATTTTATAGACTAGATATTAATGCAACATTATTGGCTGATATTTCTTTAACAACTGTGCATAATGTCTTAAGTGGATGTAACAGAACCATTATTTGCTAAAATAGCATGTGTTGGTTGTGAATGTTGAGCTATAAACAATTCTTAATTAAAATTCTTGAATTTAAACCTGGACTTACTCCCATATTTTTTCCTAAGCATTCAATTTTATTTATTCATATAGCTACTACAGACACTAAGAAAGTATACAATATTCTAAGCATTACATAATTGATTAGTTCTACAAGTAGTATTTTTAAGAGTGGAATTTGGTCATCATCTCAAATTAATAGTTTGCGAGGCGGGGGAGAAAATGGATTATTTTTTAAGCTACATTTACCAAAACTAAATCATGAATTTGTCTACGTATTAGTCCAAGTCATATCAAAACCACACATTAATTTGGAATAAACAAACAAGCCTTATAAATTCACCTTAAATTAATGTTTCCATTTGGGAGAAATAAAATTGCTGTTCATCAAAGTTTGTGAGTAAACCTGAGATGATATTGTAAGTACTTAATGGCTAGCTTTTGCCAGAAGAAAATAAAGATTATAAGATTGTTATCTTGCCAGATACTTGTAATTAGTATTATTATATAATATATTAAATAATTATTGTAAAATAATTGACAAGGTTATAAGTTTTATTGAATATCTTATTTCCTATGTTATTCAGTGCCTTATATGCGGGCACTTGTAATTAATGTAATTATTGTTAATTAGAAAATATAGGTACTGCATATGACAAAGCTAAAGCATTTGCAAACAAATATTTTACATATAAAAATGTATCTAATAATTAAATAAATAACTAGCAGTGCTAGTCACCTCACACTGATTTAAATAAAATATATATAGTAAATATATTTACATAGAAGAAGTGTATTAAAGTGTATACTTGTGTGTATTGTATGTGCTTTCTATTGTTCATATGAACAATTATGTTACATTTTCAAAGAAATGTCAAAACATTTTGAGCTCAAGTTGAATTTCTGTGGATTTTCTTAATTTTTAATCTACTGTATTTAAAATATTTGAACTAATTTAATTGTTCTTAATAAACTGTAAAATTATATTGAGGGGACAGGGAGTATTTTAAAAACTAGGTATGTTATGAAGCTAGCTTTAAATGTGACTAAAGCAATTATATCATCAAATGTTGTCATATATTATGACAAATATCACCAAGTCGTTTTTGAAAACCATTTTTATTCATTTGTAAATTGATTTTTATAGAAATAATAATGTTTAATTATTTGCCACATTATGTAGAAGGATTAAATTTTATTTAAGGTGTGTTTGGTGATTATATCGAAATCATATTAATATACAGATATTATGCCTGTTTGAATGATAGCAGTAATATTACTATTCTGTATTAAATGAGAGAGTGCCTTAAATATTTAGTTAATTTTAAATCAAATGCTCATTCACATTTAAAAGCTTGTTGGTAAAAGAAAATGTTCAAGCATCATAATTTTTGAAAATTTTGTTGGCTTAAGAATATAATTTAGCATAATTTAAAAGTTACCAATCTTCATTTAATGACCAACCACATTACAATTACTGTACTGACAAAATGTTTTTGTTTGGTACAGTACCTAGAGACATTTACTTGAACTGTTTTTTAATCACTATAGTGATCTATTCTAAGAATATTATGCGGTTACTAAAAATATGAATAATTTGGTTTTTCTTTTAAAATGTGCAAATTGAAAAGGATATTTTACAAAATATTTCTTAGAGCAACAATTTTCTTTGTTTCTTCATTTAAACATACTTAGAATATATGATAAAAGATTTGTGTAGGCCTTTTTTAAACATTTTTAAATCTGAAAACTATTAAAATTAATTTATTTAAGATCATATTAACTTGATGATGAAATATCATCCAAGTAACCCCTTTTTATGATTTTTGTTTGATTAATGTTCTGTTATGTAGTATGATATATAATTTTAGTCCTAGGACCTCCTTGTTTTTACTTGTTATGTAGTATGTTAACTTTGGTTGGGGTCGATGATAGTACAAATCATACTCATAGTAGGCCTAAGTTAACGTGTGTATTCAGATTTTAAATGTAGTTTGTCACACAGTAATAGGTACTTTGTTTTGTTTTTTCATTTAGAAGCACCCAATATATTTTTGAATGAATACATTTTATTGTGTTCCATCTGCTTCCAGGAAAATAATATACATAGTTAAAAGTTGTTTCACTCTCATTTTGGCTAATTTTAACTATTTTTAATAAAATGCCTCCTAATAGTTTATTGTAAAATTTTTCTTCAAAACATTCAAGGAAATATTATCATAGGTGTAATTTTTAAATTTTAATGCTAGTTCAATAATTTTATCGTGATATTTTTTTCCCTTCAGTTCTTTGTTGTGATTTTTACCTATGGAAATTAAATATTTCTTCGGTTTTAAAAAGAGATGCAAAATCTAAATCGGTAATCTCAAAGTGAAAACTTAGCATATCATTAAAAAAGTAAGGTAATAGAATTAATACTATGCTCTTAATATTATTCTTTATTACCATAAATATTTCCTTATGTTTTTACCTAATACAAAGTTAATATTGTTTGGTTTTACAATATCAAATTATTGGTTGATTTCAATTGATTTCTTTATTTCTTTTAAATGAAGACATTTTTTTTAAATTGCAGTATTTTTATATATAACCGCAATACAAGTGAAACATGCTATATATTACATAAGGTGATAAACTGTGTACTTATCTTATTAAAATAAATGATGAATAAATTGATGGGTGTTGAGCTTTTAAAACAGTTTTATTTATTAAAACACAGACTCTATATACTATGTAATTTATTTAAGTAGAAAACTCTCATCAAAAGAAGTTATATTTCATGCACAACATGCGCAATGGAATGTTGTCAAACATTTCTGATTATAAACCTTTGGAAATGATTGAGAATATAAAGGATAGGAACCCAGCTTATCTTTGTGGAAGTTTTGAAAATCTAAAAGAACGTGTTTTTTTTGTTTTATGTTTTTTTACTCGTACTACTATAGGCTATGTGCACCAGTACTGGTGCATGACTCGTGATGACTTTGTAAGTTCTTGCATGGAAAATCTGAGCAGCATTATGTTTAACATGATCAAATACTCGAAAATACTAAGACAAAACTCACTGGTTCTCGTAAACTACTCAGACAATCACAGTAGTTTTTTCAGAATTTGATATAAAAATCTTAAAAAAACATGAGGATAATATTAAAATTCACATATTCCAATTAGTTTGCTTTGAAAAAATTGTTTTCTAATGAAAGAACTATAATGAGGTTTTTAGTGCAGGCATATTTTCACTCTTTGTACAAGTTTTTTCCTGAGATAGATGGGTGCTGTATGTGTATGAAATGATCATCATGAACTGAAATTTATTTTGATATAAGACTAATCCTCTAACACCAATACTTTTCACAGTTATGTGTGTTTAGTTACGAGCCCTTAATGCGAATGTATGTATGTATGTATGTATGTATGTATGTATGTATATATATATATATATATATATATGTATATGTATATGTATATATGTATATGTATATATATGTATATGTACATACATACATACGTACGTGTGTATGTATGTATGTATGTATGTATGTATGTATGTATGTATATGTATATGTATATATATATGTATATGTATATATGTGTGTGTGTGCGCGCGCGCGCGCGCCCACCAGAGACATTACATCGTCTTAGGCTCTATCCACCAAAGATATAGCAGTGCCTTAGGCTCTATCCACCAGAGACATAAATGTCTTAGGCTCTTCTCACCAGAGACATAACATAGTCTTAGGCTCTTCTCACCAGAGACATTACATTGTCTTTGGCTCTTCTCACCAGAGGCATAACATTGTCTTTGGCTCTTCTCACCAGAGACATTACATTGTCTTAGGCTTTACCAACCTGATACATAACATTGTCTTAGGCTCTACCAACCTGATACATAACATTGCCTTAGGCTCTACCAACCTGATACATAACATTGTCTTTGGCTCTACCAACCTGATACATAACATTGTCTTAGGCTCTACCAACCTGATACATAACATTGTCTTAGGCTCTACCAACCTGATACATAGTAGTGTCATAGGATCTACTGTAACTTCTCTTTTTGAAACTTCTCTGATATAACTTCCACTAAACCTCCTTCTTAACTTCTACTGTGGCTTTATTTATTAGCTCACTCGAAGTTTGTGTGAACTTATTATTTAATGGTGAATGTAACTTGACACACATTAAAAACCAGAGATATATTTTTTCATTCATTGTATTTATCTTAATGCAAATGTTTTAAATTGTTTAATAACATTTGAAGACTGACTTGTCCAAAAGTGAATAACAGTACATCTTGAATTAGAGCACAACTGTTTAATGATCATTTGTGCAAAAGTGAATAGTAGGGGATCGTTGATCTGAGCTGAACTGACTGAACTGAAAGAACTGAGTTAACTGACTGCCTTGGTTGAACTCTACTGGGTTGAACTGGCGTCCCTCCCACGTGGAAGCCAGAGAGGAAGACTGTGTGACCTACCCTCTAGCGCCACACACGGCGGGATCACATTTCAACAGGGCAGGTGATATTTAGAGTGTGATGTCACACACTATATACACCCCAGGCGCAAAAAAATGACCAAAGCAAAACTCTTATAACTAGAATAGTTCAAACATAGTATAACAACATAACAGCGTGGCATGGGAGATTCATGGCTCACTAAAAATAAGCATAGTAATAAATACAATTATAAAAATATATACATATAGGTAAATGCAAAATCTTTAATGGATGTGAGTAGGCTTACTTTGACTAATCGAAAATATGAACACATAAAATTTTAATTTGTATGGTCATTTGCCTAAATTAGAATTAGTTATCTATAGGTAATAATATTATTGATATTAACAAACATACTCATATGAGTAGCAAGAGGTTATATCCATAACTACATTTGATGAAAATAATACAGTGGCTTTATAGTATTACCACACATAATTACTATATGTATAGTTTTACACCAAAAAACATTTTATGTATAATTATAGATGAAAGACAAAAACACAATATATATTATTATTTACTCAATGAACTTCTTCTAACAATGTTTAGTAATATAGGCAAGCATAGACTTGTTAATCTAATTACATCTTTCCAACAATCATTTTATAATAGAACTATGAGTCACAAGAGACTTAGTCACAACTGTTGTTCGTAAAAATAAAAAGATGGAGGTAGTACGCAATATACGAATCAATACTTATGTTAACCATGTGTAAACCCTTACTATTATAATGCAATCTTGAGTTTAATATATTTAATATTGACACTTAGATACAAATGCAAGAAACTCGTTTATTATTGTCAGAGTACATGTCAGGATGTTATGCCAGGAAAACGCTAGCAACAACAACAAAACCTATCCCAACTGTGTGACCTTCATAGGACATTGTTTGAGTTGTGAAACATGAGCGCGGTGCAAAGATAGCCCACTTTTGGCATCTACTAATTGAACTGTCTTTCAAAAATTTGCTGATAACAATGGGCTCAGACCAGCGAAAATTCTATTTACCTGCAATCCCTGCAGCCTTATCACTAATTTGGTGGATTTTATAAACTACCTGTTGACCTACCTTATAAAGAATCGGATGTCTGTCTTTGTTGTAGTGTTTACCAACGCTATATTGAGCCTGTTTTAACTGTTTAAGAGGGTTAGTCCACATGTGGAGGGAGCTTCCTTCTGCACTTCCTTTTGGCACTACCGGTAAATACCATTTAAGATTCAGGGGTGTCAAAAGTTCATGGCCCAACAACAGTTCTGCTGGCGTATATTTGTGACTACTATTTTCGGCGTTATTGAAAGCAATTTGTAGCCAGTGTAAATTAGAATCCCACTCTCTATTATGCAGATTATGATAGGCTATGATTGCAGATTTTAAATTTCTATAAGATCTCTCACATAAATTTGGCTGAGGATAATAGGGCTGAAAAAACATGTTTTTAAAGACTTGAGAAGTAAATTGGGAGAACCATTGTCAGAAACTATGAAACAAGGTAAGCCAAAGTTTTTGGAAATGTTATTTTGTAAAGCACGTACAGTCTACTCAGTTGTAGATTT
The DNA here is from genome assembly GCA_902151445.1 of Timema monikensis. Taxonomy (NCBI): domain Eukaryota; kingdom Metazoa; phylum Arthropoda; class Insecta; order Phasmatodea; family Timematidae; genus Timema; species Timema monikensis. Next base: position 125,105 of record CABFVZ010002221.1, read on the forward strand.
ACTTAGGGGTAAGAACCAAACAAACTTAGAAAATACCTCTACAGCCATAAGAATGTATTACCATTTTTTTGTCTGGGTGATGGGCCGAAAAAATCTATGAACAAACGTTGCATTGGGAGTTCTGATACTGTTGATACATATCCATGTTTATAATTTTGACTTGGTTTAGATCATATACCAATATCACATGACTGAACGTTGGCACGTATGTCTCTGTCTATAGCGTGCCAAAAAAAACTGCTTATGTATAAACCTGATGGTTTTGGCCGCCCCTAGATGTGCTCCAACCGGTGAAATGTGGTAATACTGAAATAGAACATTATGAAAATATTTTGGAACATGTATTTTCCATTGAGATTTAGTCAATGGTTTGTAATATAAAATATTATTCAAAATTTTGTAATTGGTAATATTCTCTTTATTTTATATTCTTTCATTTATCTTACTTAGTTCTTGGTCGTTTTGTTGTACAGATCGTATGGCTATATACATTTCCGGTATTTGCGTTAAGAATACAAAATTTGAAACATTATTGTTGCAACTTTCTATAGTTACTTCTTTGAATATTCTAGATAGCACATCAGCTGTAGGATTGTCCTTGCCTTTTATATTCACATTGTTGAACCTAAGTTCCTGTAGTTGAATAATCCACCTATCTTACCTATATGTCGTGGATGTTGAAGTATCCACGCTACAGCCGAGTTATCAGTGTTTAGGTCAAACGATTGGGATTCCAAATATTGTCTGAATTTGTTTATGTTATATATTATAGCGAGGGGTTCAAGTTCATATGTGGGATAATTTAATTTGTGGGGGTGTAGAGTAAGACTAGCATAAGGTACTGGTAGTATATGTCCTATTCTTTGAGACAGCTTAGCTCCAAGACCTGAAGAGGAAGCGTCGGTTTGAAGGATGAAGGGTTTACCAAAATCTGCCATTTGTAGAAAGGGCGCCGTAATAAGAGCCTTTTTTTAGTTGAGTGAAAGCTTGGTCAGCAGCATCGTTCCAATTAAAAACAGCTTTTTGTTTTCATAATTTGTATAAAGGTTCTGCCACACAGGCCAAATTCGGAATAAATCTGTCAAAAAAAGACATCATACCCGAAAATCTTGATAATTTCTTTTGGGTATTAGGTGATTTGAATTCCACTAGAGGACAGATTTTTTTTTCGGTGTTTATGTATGAAATTGTATGTCCAAGGTATTCTATTTGCACTATGCCAACTTATATTTTTGGGGGGTTTCTGGTTAATCCTGCCTCACGTAATCTCATAAATACTCATTTTAAATGAACCTTATGTTCGCTAATGTTGTTAGAGTAGACTACTAAATCGTGTAGGTAATTATAAACCAATTTATATTGAATATCTCCGAAGATTATCATCATAAGCCTGGTTAAAACTCCTGTTCCTACTGATAAACCAAAAGGGAGGTAATTATAAACAACTGTCCTGTTTGCGTAACAAATGCCGTATATTGCTTGCATTCTTCTTTTAGAAGAACTTAGTGAAATGACTTATTTAAATCCAACAATGTGAATATTCTAGCTTTACCTAGATATTGGAACACCATTTCTTGCGTGGGTAAGGGAGTGGCTTCAAAACGTATATTCTTATTTAATTTTCGATAATCCATAACTAAAAGGGGTGTTTACCCTTGTTTGGAAACTAAGAAGGCAGATGAAGCAAATGGGCTATTGGAAGATCTTATTATGTCTTTATTTAGAAGTTCAATTCGTCGTTCAACTCTGTTGAATGCACTCCTTCCTGGAGCATTTGTGGCTATGTAAATAGCATCCAAATCCAAATCTTTAAAATGTTGCAGGGCAGAAACTATAACTCGCTAGGTGACCTGGTGGTCTAGGGGTAAGGTGTCACACTTTTATGCTGGCGGCCGGGGTTCAATCCTCGGTCACGGCACAGATTTATCTGATTTCCAAACCCTTCCTTCACCTCTGACAAGACATCTTGTGAATGTGAGGAATGCCAGGCCTTCACCGTGGCTCGGATTCCACGTTAAACTGTAGGTCCTTCATTTCATCTCACAATCACCCTACCATTACACATTAGCGTAAGTGCGTATAACCCGAACGGGTAGTAAGACGNAGGTCCTTCATTTCATCTCACAATCACCCTACCATTACACATTAGCGTAAGTGCGTATAACCCGAACGGGTAGTAAGACGCGGTGCTAATAATAATAATAATATTAATAATAATGATAATAAAACTCGCTCGTATCGTGGATTTTCGTCGGGACCACCATCACAAGTAAAAATAAATACTGGTTTTACAAAACCTTCTCGAGTTCTCATTAAGTTTTCGAAAGCAGGTAATTCAGAAAATTTATGGATGTCTGTGGAATGAGTCTCTGCATTAGAGTAAGAATGTTTTCCACTACGAATCGCTACATATGTAGGCCCAGAGTATGTCACAGCGTCACCTAATCCTTCACCATCTTTCTTTATTACAATACCTGCATAAACAGATGGAATAAGTTTATGTTTTTCAAAGACCACGAAATCATGATCCGGGAATTTTACACGATAGTCAAGGTGCATTAATACAGGTGCTAGAGCGTTAGCTGCTGTAATGCCTAATGAATGGTATGCGTGCTTTGTCATCCATCGATAAGAAAAAACTTGACCAGGGCCCAAAATTGATGCTACAGATTCAAGGTTTCTTATCGTAACTGTACAAAATTTGCCATCTTTATGCTTAGAATGTAGTGTAGAGTCTGGTTTTCACAGCACAACAGGAACGGTTATTGACTCGCCTGGGAAGAAGTCTCAAGTACAACCCTGATCGACTGATAGTATAGCCTTGCTTATATAGTTCGGCTTGCAAGTCATCCAATGTTTTGCAGCACCTTATAATTAGTTTGATTGCGACGTCGATCATCAGCCGCACCACCAAAAACTGCAATCGACTTTATGACTTCAAGTAAACCGGATTGGTTTTCTTCTACTCTAGGTCGACCAACAGTATTTCGAAATTTTAGAGCAGTTGCTAAGTCGGAATTACTTTCACAAAGTTCTAAAGTTTTTGTTTTTTAGAATCTCGATTTTTTTTTTCGGTCTACTACACTGATACTCGCCTCGGTGGCGCAGTTGGCTAACGAGCTTGTCGTGTTGAGCTCGACTGCTGAGGACGGAGAGATCGAGGTTCGAATCTCGGTCAGGTGAACTTGAGGTGGTTTTTCCTAAATGGTTTTCCACTCTCCCTCGACGCAAAAGCGGGTTCACTTCCTCTAATTCAACCTTCCCGATTCCTAATCCATTAGCGTAATTAGTACTTAAAGCGTATAACCCGAACGGGTAGTAAGACGCGGTGATAAATATTATTAAATGCTACACTGATATTTCTCTTTAGTATGTTTCTTGGGTACTTAATACTTATTTCAAGTATAATGAACTTGTGTTATTAGACTCTAACGAGAAAACTAATATCTAGTAATTTAAATAACCATGCCTTTTTTGGACTTAAGGCTTATCTCTATTATATTGAATTTTAATGATATCGGATACCGTTTATAGAGTAGTGCTATTAATGTTTCATTTCCAATGTTTACATATGAACTTAATGTATCGGGCGCCATTACCGCTAGTAAGAGATCAGCAATAGCCGCCTTAATAACTTAATTTATGGTTGGTAATTTCTTAAGTGTTGGCAATTTAAATGTGGATTTCTCTAGCTAATGCCAATATATGAAATCTGATAATTTTAGGTCTAAGTATTTTTTCCCTTTTCACGGGATGGAGAAATGGAAGGATACTGACATAACTAATTTTAATTATTTTTGTAAAGAACATAATCATTTGGCAGAGGTTAAATTGATGAGTCCTATATTGTTCTTTTTGCCTAACTGTTAATTTTGTTAACGTAATTAGTGATGGTAATCACTTATACATTTAAGGCGCTCTTCATATGAGGCCATGGTATTGAGATTACAAAATATTGTATACCTTTTTTCCTTTCTTTGGATTATTTATTCAAATGAATTGTTGTTCATATCTTTTGAATATCTATTAAACAACTCTTGTTAATTTTTCTACTTACTCTTTTTACACATTCATCCTTAGGTATAATAGGCTAGCTAAATTGTTGTGTTGTAATCGAATTAGGGGTTTAGTTATATTATTGTTTATAGTTAGATATTGTTGAGGTTGGCCGTGGGGACGGGTTCCGCAATGGTTCCTAATTGCGTGTGCTGGGTATTAATTTTTTTTGCCCAGTTTTTTCGATATTCATCACTCACTCAGCACACTCTTTCTTTTTGTTGACTTATTATTTTTTTGTAATTGAACCCTCTAAGTTAGGAGCTAGGGTTAGAAATAGGGTTCACTATGGATACGAAAAAAATACCTTTTCAACAAAATGATCTATTAGAAGATCTCTTGTAGTTACGTTTTCAATACAAATGCCCTCTACTCCAAAAATGTCAACAATCGATTGGTAAAATAAGTTAGTTCAAAAGCCTTATTTTTTAATTCAATCCCTATTTGTGCCAATAACTGATTTAGTGATTATTTTAGAAGTTTACGAGGAATTGTTTGCGAGAGCCATCCACCTTGTTTCCTTAATTCCTCCTAATGTAACTAGTTTCCAAGGCATGACTTAAGGTGTCTTATTTCGTTACCTCCATCAACCTGTAGTACCACTTTTTAATTTTGAACTTTTTTTATGACAAACTTTATACTAGTTTTTAACCATTTTGTACCACAAAGAAAAAGATTTGTACTCATACCCGTTTTGAGTAATTAGCTTATCAAAGTGGTGAGACTAAGTTATTACAGTTGTACCACTTTTGGAATTCAAATTTTTCTAATGAATAAGATTGTATTAATAATGTACCATTTTCTATTAAAATGTAATGTTTTAGTATTCCAATAACTCCTTTTTATAATATATAATTATATATGTATATAAATTCCAATGTGGTCACTTTAAGTAAATATTTTTGTACTACTTTTATTTCCACTATTGATTCATTTTTTGGTGATTGAAGATAGCAACATTTTTAAAACATTTAAATAATCCTGTTTTGCATGTATTAGTATAGATTTAAAAGGTTTACCATGAAATTTAGTTTTGTGTACAATTGGAAAACTATATTTTACATATGTTGTGTAAATAGCTTTCCCAGATCACATTAAATATGTATATATAATTATATATATATATATATTTTTTAGTGAACTCTTTGACACGAGTCTTAATTAATTCAGGTGGACCATAAAACAATTATAATCAAAGGAATGATGAATGTGTTGGAGCAATATGTTAAAGCACGTAGTAGCGCATGGATATTGCATTTTTAGGTAGAAAACACCTCTCTTTAGTCACGGGGCGCTCAATCGGTAAAACACCTAGGTGAGACTCCACTTCTCGAGGTATTCGTGGTGGGATGCTTAGGTTGGTACTTCTGCCATTCTAGTGTAACTGGGACGGGACAAAAGGAATTACCATGGTGACTTACCAGTTAGAGAATCACCACGGGGCTGCAAAGTCCTTGTTCTTAAGAAAAAAACCAAGCTAGATCCTATGTTTGATACTGAAAGTGTATATATATAAAAATTGGAGTAGATTACCAAAATATATGCATCAACTTATTATGTTGTATCATATTCTGAAAATTGAAAAATGACACTTGGACACGGAAATCGAACTCGGGACCTTTAGTTTAGTACGACATTGATCTTACCACTGAGCTATCCAGGATTCGTCCCGTGTCAATGGTCATTCTTCATTCTTCTTTCATATTTTAAGGCAGAGTCTATGATGGACGTGCGGAAAATCGTCGGCTACAAATGTGTGATTAATTAAGATCACGAGCTATCAGATAACGCAGCCACCTTCATCTTGGTAATTGGCTTATTGCAGCCATCTGGTCTGATCTGATAGCTCATGCTCTTAATTAATCACACATTTGTAGCCGACAATTTTCCTCACGTCCATTATAGACTCTGCCTTAAAATATAAGTGAAGAGTGGAGAGTGACCATGGGCACGGGAGGAATCCTGGATAGCTCAGTGGTAAGAGTATTAGCGTATTAAGCCAAATGTCTGGGGTTCAATTCCCATGTCCCGGTGTCATTTTTCAATTTTCAGAATATGATATCTAAATATAGTAGTCCACACTAAAATGCATAAATAATAGCTTTGGGTATTTGATTCTATTGATATGTTTTGTCGGTACAAGGAAGAAATTATCACTTCATTAATGTTCACAAAATTTTAATTTACTAATGCAAAAATAATATATATATATATATGCCCTACCTATTGACACCTAATAATTTATAATTTCAATGCTACAGTATAAGAGCCCCAAAGGTAAGTTACATATTATTATAATGAGATTCTGTTCATTAGATATGACCATTCAATTAAAACAATAACGCAAATACTGATCCTTATTTTACAAGTTGATTGGTAAGATCCCCTATCAGGACCAATAAACAGTGGCTAAGAAGGTTGGATTAATTAAGATGTGTCGGTCCTCTTGCCAGCTTATTATTACTATTCATATTAAGAAGGAGAGGGTCAGTTTGAGGTAAGATGTGGATATCGTTGTTTGTATTCGAAGTATTTTTTTTTTTAATAATTTGAGTTAGATCTGTGTCTCAACTTAGTTTAATTAAAGGACACAGGATAAGGAAGGGGAATCTTTGACCAAAATTATCCTAAAAAAAAGGATTGAAAACTATTTATATATAAAAATAACACCAATATAACTGGCCGGGGTTTAGAATCCTGTGGCTTGGACTTGGGCCGAACTCTACATTATAGAAATCTGTCACTAAGCCTTATCATTCAATCAAATTGTATTTTGAAGCTGAGGTCTAATACATAAACTCCATTCTTTGAATTAACTTATCTCGCCCATCAGCCTAATATGTTTATTATACCTTTCATAACACTCAACCAGGACTGTAGGTGGTTTATCCATGTCCCAATACTTCACCTCTTTAAACTTTAAGGCCCCAAATCCTCCAAGATCCTGTACAACCTCTTCAGTTCCGACATCCTCCAACCACGCAAACATTGTTTCAAACTGGTGCAGTTTGGGTATATATAAATAAATAAATAAATGAAAAAATGAATAATCAGTTAATGATTTTACTATTCATTGTATTACAATATTTGTTCTTTATAATCGTTATTCCCATCAATATATAAAATCTGATACTACAACGATCCTACTTTATTTAACGGTATTAATTTTCTTTACAGAATCATCACGAAACAATCTGTGGTGGTTTTATAAGAACATTATCTGTAGTTGCATCTTGTAAATGAGATATATATATATATATGGGCGGTGGTTTGCCACTGATGACTTGGGTGCATGGAACAGTTATGCACATCTGAAAATTTTAAAAACAATTAAATTAACAAGTTCGGGCTTTTTCAGGGTAAGATTTTAAAAATGGTGAAAGTTATAAAATAATAATAATTTTTACTTTTTGCGACCAATTTTATACCAATAAAAATGTATACACCAGAGTAGTGACATAGAGAAAGGAATAACACATTTCTCTATGGTAGTGACTTCCCAGCCTTAAGTGGCGGGAAATCCAGGCCGGATAACGGAAAAGTAAGGAATCAAAGTGTAAATAATTTTCAGTATGGGTTTGCCTACTTTTTTAATTTTTACTGAACAATTAACTTTGTTTTAATTGAAACTACCTATTTTCTGATTGCGATGTAAAATAAATAATTGAAGGGGGAAGGTTAATATATTAA
>CABFVZ010002222.1:0-77577 GCA_902151445.1 Timema monikensis
AAACATTTTCACTTCTAAGTTGGAATTTTTAATTTCTTATTAATTTTATTATAATTTATTAAAAACTGGGTCTGAAGAAATAAAATAAACAAATGTTTTCCTGTCTGTTTAAAGAAAAGAAAAGTATTGTCATCTCAGTCTTTGATTAAATAAAATATTACAGAGATTAAATATGTTCTTAAGAAACACAATTCTCGATATTCTATTTAAAGTGAATTGATTTATTTTGCTAGTCTTTATTTTTTTACGGTATGGCCTTGCAATATTCCAAAAAATTATGCATAGTAGATTTTCCTTACACTCTTAAGAAATTTGGAAATGGCGCGCAGGCATTGAAACAGCCTAACCTCTTGGCGCAAGCCCGCGCCACATTTTATTGTATTTGTCTTTTACCCGTAGGCCAGTGCAGCATCCAGCTTGTTTCTAAGTGTAATGTGTTTGCAAACGTAAAAACTATATACATATATATTTTTTTTAAACATGAGTAGACATGTCAGATGGTAGGTGGCAATGGTCAGGAATATAGTAATAATGTTAATTTATTTTGTTTTTAAATGTGAATGTAGATTAAAAAAAAGAGATCTTAGAGAGTGCAAAATGGAAAAGGAGGTGAGAAGACAGTCAAAATTTGTATGAGGAGACAAAACCTGTAGTACAGGTTCTAGGGGGCAGGGGGTGGGGGTGTAGGGGGAGGGGTCTGAAGAGGCATTTTGGACAGATGTTGCCAATTTTGACAGCTGTACGATAAATTTAGTTTATATATGTCAAAGGTGTCTCTCTTTTTTTATCATTTAAATATAGCAACAGTATGATCTCAATATGAGTTTGCAGCCATGAAATGCATATTGACCAGCTAGTATATAAATGTAAATAAAAATCATAAACAGAGATATTATTGTATGATAACAGATTGTATATATATATATAGCATGATTTTGGTAGGAAGAACAGTAGAAGTTAGTTATACCAAAGTTGTTAAAACAATTTTAATATAGGTCTATTCATACGTAAAGTCATGTTATCTGCAGTTGTCAATTTTAATAGATATTATCAATACTTATAAGATAACACAACCAATGTAGTAAAATGTTATCAATGTTGCCCACAAAGTTGAATTTTCTCTATTGTTCTTCCAACCAAACTCAGAAAATGTCTGGCCTACACTAAACAATAAAAAAAATTAAAACAAATAAACACCTATTACTCACAGGAAGCCTATCGAAGGTGAATTTGAAGTGTAGGCCTATTGAAATAATATCAAACATTATTTTGAAGCAAATTTAATGTGAAATTAGGCAGAGTATTATCAAAAGCTAAGCATTATTGTCTATAGCACTACTTATTACCAGATCACTTCATATTTTTTTATGTCTGAGAATTACATCTAAAACAATAATTGTTTTCATTGTAATAACGCTACAAAATAGAAAATAAATTGCTGGACTAAGTGTTGATACCATGTTGAAAATAACATGATTTGAGTTAAGCCCCTCAGTATATAGTTATTTTAGGTCGCTACAATATTTGTATTAATAAGCTATTAACAATAACTTAATAAGATATTTAAGCCTGCTTCGGTGGCCTCATGGTCTATGACATCACTTGTGCAATAAATTATACTAGTCCTACTGATGACAGGGAAATTGTGGTTCAAATCCTGGTCGGGTGTATGGAATGTAGTTTTCCATCAATAGTTTTCATTCTCCATCCACACAAGTGTGGATAGGCTACACTTCCTTCAAATTCAACTTTCCTCATTCCTAGCTCATTAGCGTAATTAGTAGGCCTACATCTGTGTAGAAGCTCAACAGGTGGTAAGACACAAATCTAAAAAAATATTTAAATAAAAGTTCTTATAGGCAGAAAAGAACCCCATTATGTGTCATTCACAACAACAACAAATAGCTGTCTTACAACACAGATTCAAACCTACGGTGTGAAATAAAGTTACATACGCGACTGCTTACATCCTCATTGTGAAAACCCAGAGAATTTCCTTGTTTACTGCATGACATTTCACAGCTTCCACGCTGGCACTTGCAGTAGACTATTTTAAAAGTCAAGCTTTTCTTTTCCTCAGAGAACAAAGGTGTAAAAATAGCCAATTTATATTAAGTCTAGAGTGTTATCCGAGGAGAGACAACAGCCCCATCGGAACACCTGTGTTATGCTCCTTTGAAACTATGAGACAATAACCACCATATTATTAGCACCACGTCTTACTACCCGTTTGGGTTATACGCACTTACGCTAATGTGTAATGTTAGGGTGATTGTGAGATGAAATGAAGGACCTACAGTTTAAACGTGGAATCCGAACCACGGTGGAGGCCTGGCATTCCATACATTCACAAGTTGTGATTAATACAAGTCTTGTCAGAGGTGAAGGAAGGGCTTGGTAATCAGATAAATCTGTGCCGGGACCAAGGATTGAACCCCGGGCCCCGAGCACTAAAGTCTTACTCCTAGACCGCCAGGTCATCTCTAATAGCCACCATCACCACTATAAATAACTATTTTTCACTGACCTGTGATGTACAATAAAACGGAGGGCAGGGATAGTTTGCATAAATTCCATCAATATACTAATAACACCCTACAGTCGGATTTTCATAGTAAAACTTATTTGAAAACTATGAAACCATGTTAGCATAATGGCGGGGATTTTTTTTCTTCTTAAGAGTGTGTCTTACTTCACGTTCGGGTGATATGCCTATATACTAATTACACTGTGTTAGGTTTAATTTAGATAAAGTGCATCCACATGTGTGGAGGGAGAGTGGAAAACCAATTAGGAAAAACCACCCTCGGTGCACTCGACCGGAATCGAACCTCAATCTCCCTGTCTTTGGAAGTGTAGTGCGTTAGACCATGCAGACACCGAAGCGGCTAATAAAAGTATTACAAATGTATTTACATTCTTAACCTCAGAGGTCATTATAATGTACTATCATTATAACCTAAATACTTATTAAATATTGGCCTCTACAAATAACAATAATCATATCTAGCCTGAAAAGGTCTAGTTAAAATTTCTTTAAACCTAGTAAGATCTTGCCCCACCTTCTTGTGATTAAAAAAAATATTGATAAAAAACAGAGTCTAGCTAAGCCATACCTTCTTAACTTATTCTCAAATCTTCCTGCGAGTATAAGTTAAATATATTTTAAGACTCAAAGAAATGTAAAAAATTGTGGTGTGGTGTTGGTTATGAAATATATTCGCCCACTGTGCTATTTCTTTTACTGGTGATAATTAAAGTGATACAAGCTCATTAAAATCCATACATAAAATTGAAATTGGATGTCTAGACATATAGGTTAAGCTAGTAATATTAGAATTTTTGTTAGTTGATAGTGACAACTTGAAAGTCTGAAGAACATTGCCAAGGCTATTACTTTTTTACATTTTATACGTTTCAAGCAGGATCATAATATCTAGAAGGCAAGTAACATGCATATTAGACAAATTAGGTAGGGTTTACTAGATCTACTAAAAATAAAAACAATCAGACATATAATTTATTTAATGTAATTCCTATTTGGTAATATATTGACCTACATACAAGCACTTACATAATATTAAACACTGTCAGTTAACAAAATACCCCCAATTTTTACTTGCCTCTACTCAAAGATATTTGGGTAGGCCTAGATCTAATTTAAAATTAGGTCACATAGAGAACACACAATCAACAGGTGATATGTGGATTTAACAGATGGTGTCCAAGTTTCCCCAAATTGTTGCAAATAAAATTTTCAAAACATACATGAGACTGTTATAGCGCCACAAAGTAATAAACAAATTCAAATAAAGGAAAGTAATATAAGTGAGTGTTTAAATTTTAAGGAAAATAAAAACAACTACCTACCGTAGCTAAAATATAGGCCTACCCAAGCTTTCATAATTTAACTGGTTTAAAGCACATGGTTTAAAAGGCAGTCGATAAGCGTTAAAATGTTAGAGGAAAATAATGAGCAATCCGTTTTTATGTCAGACAATTTTGAAATTGGAACACTTCAGTGCACAAATTGTTCTAGTAACTTAACCTAAAATAGTATCTTCAAAGTGTAGGTTTATTTATTCACGATGCTAAGTAAGGCAATTTGTAACTATTATTCCAGTTGTAGCTATTGTCACCTATATAATTAGATATTGAAAAAGTGGGGACGGTCTTTTAAAAGAAACAGAGGTGTCTGGCCTAACTAATTAAATTTATAATAAAATCATAACGTATTTTCTGCTATTATAACTTGAATTTATAGTAGAATTGATAAATAATGGCATCTATATTCTCATAAATGTGTGATTAAATAATTAAACACGACGTAAACATTAAAGTATACGCCTACCTTGCAAATTATAATGAAATTAATTTGAAGCTGTGATCTGTCAGAAACCCAAACTTAATTTATAAACACCCTAATCCCAGTATTTGACCAACACATTAAAAGCAGGAACTACTGAATGCATATAAAACACACAAAACACTCAAAAACATATTTGGGTTACTTGCCAAGAATTAAACGATTCCATTATACAAAACAGAAAACACTGATAATCTTTACAGAAAACACAAGATACTTCCCACAATGCACTTTTATGTTGTAAACTGACACTCTAGTGTTTTATAATTACTTGTTTCTTGTAAAGTTTAAATTAACTCTCTAAACAAGTATATAACTTAAATACTCATTGAAAATAATTTAACTAATTTTAATGCACCTCTTTGATCTCAATTCTCAAGTAGGCCTATAAATATAGTCCACAAAAATAGATCAATGGAATGCGCTTGCGCATCCAGACGATATTTTAGTTCGCGGGGATATTCAAACAGAGTTAAAACTTATTTTGTGTATCTAAGTTTAAGACTTTAAACAAGTTAAAATAAGCCTATTTATTTTCAAATCCCCATTTTGACTAAATTAAAAACGTGTTATGGGCATTTTACTTCCGTCAACAGTTTTCAAAGTGATTACATCAATTAAATTAATGTTTGTCCATGGAGCTTTTTTTTTTTTCATTGTTCTAAGAATGATGGTGTAAAATTTCCCTCTGTAATGACATTTTATGAATTAATAGTGAAGGAAATGATGTCAATTACTTTGTTACATACAATGAATAATATAGCTTTTGGTTAAATGTTGTGTTGTATAACATCATAAACAGTAAATTAATGTATATTAGTGTACTGTTATTTGCATTAACCCTAGTCTGATACCTTATCTCAGTAAGTAGCATGTCTGTCTACTGAAATGGTTTTGATTCTTGGTATGACCAAAAATTGCATCATTGGTGAAATGTGAGTTTCCCCTCTCACAGTGTTGAATTAACGAGCAGGGGCTGCATGACGTGTCCGTTCTAGATTTAAGTTGGTTTCAAATAAAAAATGCATTGATAAATATAGTAATAAATAAATATAAAATGGTTTGTCAGTGACAAGGAAATGGGAATGAGCATCCTGGTCAATGTAATTTCATGGTTTTTCACTTTCCCTCCATACAATGGTAAATTTACTATAAATTTTACCGAAATTATCCATATACAAATAGTCTAGGCTCTAAGACAGTTAGCAAAGCAATCCAGTCCTAACTCTTTATGTGTAAAGCTTTTATTTACCTTTTAATGGAATCAGTCATTTTGCCCTTTTTTTTCTATAATTAATATATTATTACATTACATTATTACTGCCTAAACTAGAGTCTTAATAAAAGTAGCTTACCATTCAAAAATGAGTCTTGTTCTAGTTGTTTCAATGCCTTGAAATGCTATGCACATTGGTCTAACGATAACGAATAAGTCACACCTGATATAAAAAAATAAAGTATATTATTCCTTACCTGCTCCGGTGGCCGCATGGTCTAAGGCATCACTCTCGCAACAGAAATGGATGTAAAATAATTTCACTTTAAACCAAAATAGTAAGTTTTTAAACATTCAAGGATTCAAATTGGATTTGTGATCAAATTTAAATAAGGATTCGAGAAATTTAGAATTTGACCCATCTTTAATCACAATACAATGTTTGGGTGTACGTACAATGTCTCTTCAAGCCAATATCATGATGAGTATACAGATGTCCTTCCTTTTGAATTGAATCAAAGCATTTGACAACTTTTTTTATATATTTATATTTGTCATAATATTCAAATCTCTAAATGAGAACCACAACAATATTTGTAGATTACACGGGACTGCAACAAAGATGCTCTCAAAGAAAAAGTAAATACATGGGTAGATTCATAAAATAATCTGGATATTTCATTTTGTTGAATATTGACACCTGAACAACTGTAATCCTTGGCTTTTATATGTCATCCACTGAGCTATCCAGCCAGTATCCTCCTGTGCTCAGGGTAGTTTTTCATTCATAGTTTAGGGCAGAGTCTGTGATGGACATGTGTATTCAAACAACAGGCACTAGCGACTAGGTAGTCGTATCTATGCTGCCGCTTGTACAGTGTTTGAGTGAATGATTAGTGAAGTACACGACTAATAGTTGAAATGTTTGTCCAGTGGCAGCAATGTAAGGTGTGAACTATGTTCTCTTCAGTGTAAAAGTCATGTTGTAATTTGTTTCCTTTTATATGTTTTCCATCCAATTTTCCTGTAATACCTTCTTTCAAATACATATTAAAATGGTCCTATCACAGTTCAAGGTACAAAATATCAAACTATCTTCTTTTCTCCTTCATACATAAATGAGATAGAAAATCTTATCGTTCTCTCTATGAACACAGCACATTATATATATAGAATAATGCATGCCTTAATATTGAGTGTCACAGTACCATTAAAATCTTTCAAATACTAATATTGTAAAGATTGTAGGCTACAATAGAGTCTGTGTATTATCCATATGGGTAGTAAGACGCGGTGTTAATAATAAAATAATAAAAGTAATAATAGTAATAATAATAAATAAAAAATATTATTATTATTATTAGCACCGCGTCTTACTACCCGTTCGGGTTATACACACACTAATGTGTAATGGTAGGGTGATTGTGAGATGAAATGGAGGACCTACAGTTTAACGTGGAATCCGAACCACGGTGGCGGCCTGGCATTCCCCACATTCACAAGATGTCTTGTCAGAGATGAAGGAAGGGTTTGGAAATCAGATAAATCCGTGCCGAGACCGAGGAAATAATAAATAATAATAATAAATAATATTAGTAATAATATTAATAATAATAATGATAATAATAAACAATTGTCTCAGAAACTCTACCTAATGTGGATTGAGATGGTGTAGAGTTGGTGAAATGTCTAGTTTTACGAATGAACTTGCATAAGATGTATGTTTACTAAACAAGGATGAAATCACAGTACAGTATCAAATATTATATGTACATTTGTATGTACAATAACAGTAATATACATACAGTACAATATATTATATATTAATATAATAGTTATTTACTCTTAGTAGTTTATTTTTCCTTTTTCTTTAGTTTTATCAATTTCCTTTATTATAAAATTTTTAGCCAATGGGCCACCTCTTTTTTAAACATATTAATATAATGGTGTATATACATACATGTAAAATACATAAATATAGTATAGTACTGTACATACATACATATATATATATATTAATTCGAATAACACGTTACTGAATTGGAAAACTAACAAACACAGCACTTGTAAAAACACCACAGCACGACTGTTTCACTCGAGTTACACAAACAAGAGGTGATACAGTTGAATGACCTTGGATTATTATGAGTGGCGCCAACAACTGTGTGCACATGCGTGTGTAGAGTTATTGAGTGTTGAGTTTTCGAAACTCTACCGTACCATAAAATTGTAAAGGTGCTGATATTTTCATACATATTGTGGAAACTTCAGCAGATTTTGTAGTTATTCATAATCCACTTGTTCCAGGAGATGGAACGATTAAGGAAAACTATAACCGTTATCATCCGGAATTCATGAGATATTTAACTAAACACAATAAAACTATAAAAAAGTTCAGGTATTGTGTGTCCATTTTTATTTCAACCATTAAACAACTTTTTTTTTTAAAATTTCTAGCTCATACACATATTTATAACCTCATACATAAATTATTTGGTCATTTTATCTTTAACTACAGAGAAAAGTTCTTACATCGAGCATGAAATATCTATTATCAACAAACAAATTATTATACTAAAGTAATTAAATTTTTTTGTGCTCTAAATAACACAAAATTGAGCTCTACAAAATTAAACAGTATTCAAATCAATTCATATAAAAATAAAACAAATTTCCGTCTATCTTAATTGGCTTCATCAAATCATAATAATTGTTCAACCATATTGCAGTGATTTGATTCAGACCAAGCATAATTCATGTAATACTGGATAGATGTTTAATGCATTTAATTTGAATATATTTATTTAAAATTAAAAGTTGAAAATGAGTAGACCAGCTATCTTTACAAATTAAATATACAACACAAATACTTACAATAAAAAACACACACAATACAAACAATAATCATATTCTGTGAAATAACCAAAATAAAAAATATCTTTCAAGATACCACAGGCAACTCACACCAGTTAGTTGGACAAGATATTATGTTCCCGTGGTGATACAGGTCAAAAATAAAGTCCATCTGGGGATTCACCAAGAAATATTGATGAAGCCTGCGCACTATAAAGTAGAAATATATCCCACACACAACATGCATGTTTCCCTTTCAATTAAATATATGTTTTACACAACTACACAATAGGTAGGTGTTATAAAAGCTTAATAGTATACCTGGAATTATCTTAAACTTATTTTTATCTACCACAATAAATGTGTAAATAATTTTATTTATGTTTATATATTAATAATTTTGCAATATAATACCCAAAGTAGTATTTCTCATAGTAATAGTAGTAGATTTATTTGGAATAGAGCCATTGGATAAATCTTTATTAAAAGAAAGGATCATTTTCAGCTCGCCAACTTACATGAGCAAATTGAATGAGAACTTTTAGAAATATAAACACACATAGGGTACTTAAAAGTAGTTGAAGAGGTTGTACTGACAAATATTAGTATACATTTTCAAGTGTTTGTTTCAAACTTTTCAGGAATTTTAACAGTTATAGTAAGCTGGTTATTTTCCTTCCTTAAAATTATCATAGTAATATACAAAATTATTTTTTATACTCAAATTATTAATCCTGGAATATACTAAGCGCCATAGTTATCTTAATATCAAATTATGAGGTAATAATTAACATGAGAGGTTACAATAACTTAAATAGGCAAGTTTGTAAAAAGGAATCAATTAAGCGGCTCTTGTTAAGGTTATTTGGAATAGAGCACTAGGTTAAATCATGGTTTAGATTAGAAGGGCTAGCCAGCACACTTACGTTGGTAATAATGGAAGTAGAAATTGTTTGGATAGAACACTAAAAGACACAAACACAAGATTTTACTGTCACAGACAGCTTCATCGAGTCAAGAGATGATCTAAATGTCTGTGACAGTGAAAACTTATCCTTAAAAGAGTGTTTGTATCTTATCTAGAGTTCTATTAAACAAATTCTACTCCAGTATTACTAGGCTAAGTGTGATGGCCTTCCCTCCAAATGTTAACTATAAAAGGCTCTTGGAAATGCTCAATGAATTCAAGTTTAAATTTGAGAACAAAAATCTGATATGTGTTTTTATAACTGTAATATTTTTTTTAAAAACTAACATAAAATTAAAATTATTCAGAAAACCTTTGCAAGTACAAAAATAAAATAACCATTACTTGCTACATTAATTTGGCTCTGTGTATCACTGCATTTCACACTATATTGTGAAATATATATATATATTAATTTCAGGTATGAGTATTTTAACAAAATGTCTGCATCTAATTTAGAGAAAATAGATCATTAATAAAAGAAGATATAAAATTTGCCGGCAAAATAATAATAAAAATAAGAAAATATTTCAGATGAATGTTATTTTAAGATCAATATTAAACTTCTTTCAAATTTGAAAATTTAAAAAAAAATGACTAACAGTGTGAAGGTCTCCTCTGCTACTTAATTATACTCTTGATTTACAAGGACAGGTCAATTTTACTACTTCTTTACAACTAACAATCAAAACTCTTCATTAGACACATTATTTTAAATATAAAAAAAAAGTCTGCCAAACAGCTTGATTCAATAAATTTTAAGGAATGTAGGACAAGGCTTAAAACACTTTATTAGGCCAAAACTTCACATTAAAAAAAAACAGATCTAAGTAACTTTCAGGGCAAATCACACTCCTTTTACTTTAAAAATAAAGTGTGATGTGTTTTAAACATGAGGTTTGGGACCTATAATTTGCAGGTTATATATATATGCCTTGCCCTTCTATCCTCCTTTCAATATTCAAACAAAACAAAAAAAAAGAGAACATAATTGGTTTCAAAGATAATTGTACGATATCACACATTTATTCTCATGAATACAATAAATTCACTGACAAAGCGTTGGCAATGTACTATTCTCCACGTGTTCAACATCTGGTCTCGTAGAGCCCACTTCGCCCGATGTACCGCACCCATTTAATAACGTCATGGTCAGAGTAGTTCAACTTTGGCTCAAACACCTTCAGGTAACGCACCTTAAAGCCAGAAGGTGCGAATGGAACCTGGCAATTACCAAAACATGTTCAATATTACTACTCCTTGGGATCTTACAATCATTACATCATTAAATTATTTTCAATTAAAGGTGTGTTCCTGTGTGCACTAAGCAATAAATATATGATCAAATCTTTGGTAAAAAGCAAACTCAAAACATGTGACTCCACATTAGTATTACCAGTTTATAGTACATCTGATTTCTTAACAAGATGACAGTCAACTTTCTTTAAGTGTTTGAGCTTAACACAAAATTGAATATAGTCGAGTTTTAAAAAGTGTCGGGCTTTTTAAGTAATTATAGATGGGTTGATTTATTATTCAGGTATTTTAGGGATTTGAGATATGTAAATATCTCAAAAAAAAAGTTATCTTGAATATAAATACCAAGACCTTGACTTTATATAAAAATTTTAAGCAAATAGTAGAAGGAATTATATAGACATGTATAGTTGAAAGAATAAAAAATAGCATTTAAAAAAAACTGTATTATTACAATTAATTCACAAAAAAAAATTCTGTTGTTTTGGACTTAATATATATGACAAATAAAATAGAGTGACACCAAACCTTTAACAATTTTCTAAAATTTTATTTAAAAAATTATTACTTAATGATTAATATTGTACATTTTCAAAGAGTAAAAGGATATGAATTTGGATTTGTTATTCAAAAGAAAATTTAAGATTTGGATTTGAGAAATAAAGGACTCGACCTATATACATAAAAAGATTGTCATGCAGTCAGTTACCGGAAAGTTGAAACCAAACCAAATCAAACCAAGCCAAGATCTAAAATACTTACTTCAAAGTTCATTGATATTGGAGGTCGGGTCCACTTTTTCTTAGTATCCGTTTCGAGGAGCTCAATCTCAGCTGAAAGCTGTGTCTCCTTCATGCCCGCCATGCGCTTGATTCTGAAAATAAAAGCACGATTTTCATTAACTACTATAGACTTAACGTGCAGAGAGGGTACTAGTAATACTACACGCGGCACACTTAAGAGCATACAAAACATAACCAAAAAAAATGTCCACCCTTGGATTTTGTAACCCACATGAACGGTAACAGAAACATCTTGTCTTTAATTTTTCTTCAAGTATCAGTTTCGGCTGAGCTATAACTCATCTACGGTAGGAGTGTAGGTAAGAAGATTCCTTATTGCAAACAGTGGCTGAAAGTCACTAATGTCAACCTATTTCAAAATAATTATTATTTGCATAGTAATAATAAAATGTGTTTATCAAACAATTTATGATACTAATAAAACTTCCAACCAATGTTTGCAATAAAGAACCTTCTGATAGCTGTCTCTCAACTACATTCTCATTGTGGATGAGCTATAGATCCCCTTAATCATGCTTGTTCCTAGATGTAATTCAAGTAATAGCATTCAAACAGCAGACCGGATTTTAATAAGAGATACCCACATGGAGGATGGAAAAGAAGAGGATGCCAAAGAAAATGATGTAGGGAAAATACCACAAGAGAGAAAAAGAAAGAGAGGGGAGGCGCAGATATAAGAAAGTGAGAAGATAAGAATAGAAGCAATTAAAGGAAGAAGACTGGCGAAAGAATAGAAGAAGATGGAGCCATTTTACTAAACTGACCTTGTAACAGGCTGGAAGCAGATGTTAATGTTACACATACATTTAAACACAAATCGTAGTTATTATATTTTGTCTTTATCAAAACTAAAGAGGCCAGAAGAAAGGAAGAATATATCCTATTTGTGCATTAGATTTGTCTCACATTTTTACCTCTTTTCCTAAGTGTTTTTTTTCCACTACATTCATAAGTCCTTATTTTTTTTAATTTCCACTTTTGTATAAACATATAACCATTGGGCCTCCTCATTGTCGAACAACAAAATATATTAGTTACTACAGCAGAAGCCATCATTTATATGAAATCTAATCATATTTGCTAACTATAATACCACAAGGAAAATAAATAGCCCTACACAAAGCTTGCAATAACTTACTTCCAAACAATGGCGTTTTCTGAAGCCTTGTACTTGGCCTTGCCTTTGAGGCAGATAAGTTGCACACCGGATGTGTTCAGAGGCGTTGGAATCTTCACCTCAATCTTTTGTCCAAGTAGAGATGGTTTGAAGTTTGACTTGAGCACTACCTTCACCTCCATCTTTGTACGCCCTACTTCTCGCACTAATGGAATAACCCGGAATGGGAGAGAAATATCCTTTGTTGTTCGATACCTGGAGAAAAAACACACGAGTAAGGGTGGATATTTGAATAGTAGCTATTATCAATGGGCTTATCTTTGAAATGTCAATATGCTTTAGGGATGTGCAGCAATAATAAATAAGACTTCATGGAGTCAGCTTGAGAGTTATACCAACTGGGCGGCTCCTGCATGTTGGTGGAGTAAAAGCCAACATTTGTGGATAAAGGGTGTCATGTGATCAACATAACAAACCCTCTGACTATTGATATTAGTTTTAGTCAACATAACAAACCTTCTGGCTGTTTATATTAGTTTTATAGACTGGAAACGCTACTACTTTATCTAAGTAGCTTCTCAAATGTCCTTCCGAGGCTGAAATCACCCCTTTCCAGAACCAATACTTCACAGAAAAATATGGAAGCGCCAGGGATCGAACCTAGGTCCTCTGGATCTGTAGCAAGGAACTCTGATCACTAAACCGAAGTGAAGAAATCACTCTTTAATTTTATGGTGATATCAAGACCGGGATATAAAATATTGTAGCGGGATGAAAATAGATTCTATCATTTTTACTGAACATTTCAAGACAAAAAAAAAATCTGGTTGTGTGTGTCTCTTGTTTGTGATAGAATTAATGGGTTTTGATCAAACTTTGTCTACAAATAGGTTCTCACTCACCCTCCCAACTTTTCCCCCTAAATCAGTGAGCAGTGGACAAACTCTCAGGCGCATCTAAACTGATTTGCCGGTGGTGGGGAGATTTAAATTTTAATTTCGACCGAGTGTATTGAAGATATTTTTTTTCCCTCCGAGATGTTTACCACTTTCACCCCATACAAATGTGGGTGCATTCGGTTACTCTCAATTATACCTTAATCACTAGTCCATTAGTCTAGTTAAAATGTGTTTATTCCAAAAAGATAGTAAGACACAGTTTATTAAAAAGTACTCCCTTTTGAAGTTGTATGCTATAAAAACTGCAAAAACACTGGTAAATTCCTGTGTTTCCGTCACTCTCACCTTAATACTAATTTAACCTAGTTTTTTATTCCAACAAACTTTTTAGTACTAGCTTTACAGAAATGGTTTAGTTTCTATCTGAAAATCGAAGTAAAATCTTTTTTAAACACCTCACTTAAACTGCTAATTAAAGTGAAAAAATAAGTTATTGTGAAGCGTTAAGTTCTGAAAACGTAGCTCTCTGACTCACCTGATGAGTTCAAACTCTCCAGCTCACCTCAAAGTTCAAACCCAACCTGCATCGTGAGTTAAATTCTCTGACTCACCTCATGAGTTCAAACTCTCCATCTGGTGGAATGAAACTGATAGAATGTTCCGTCTCAAATTTGGAGAGTTTGACGCATTGGTGGAACTGGCAGTCATCTATTACGACCACGGGTTTCCCCGACCTCGCCGGGTCGTCATTGTTGCCGCTAATCCCCCCCTTGCCTTTGGCCTCCATTACAATCTTGTCATTGATACCAAACTTGCACTCGGGCATGCCGGACAGATAAGACTTCATCACAACTTTGCCAGCCACATGAGCAGACAAAACCTGACCTATACATAATAATAAATAACAATGGACATTACCAGACTTGTATAACACATTAATATAACCAATTAGTTCAATAGGAATGGACAAAATTGGAAATAACGCTATTTTTGCATTCTATAAATAAACATGAAATTAAAGCTTTTATTAAATTATTATTTTATCAACTATTTTAGCTTTCATAATGTTATCTTGAGCTTATATTTGGTAGTAGGGAAATGAAAGTGGAAGCTTTGGGAAGAATGTTTTGAAGAGCATGTTACAAGGAGAAACTGGATTGGGAATTAAGATGTTGAGGTACAGGGAGTATGAGAGAGTAGAGTAAGCAAAGGCGAGATGGTCTGGTCATGTAGTGAGGATGAAAATGGAAAAAATTCTGAGGAGAATGATAAAAATGAGATGTATATGAAAGAGACCGCAAGAGAGATAAAGAAAGAGATGGGAGGAGAAGATAGCTCAGCAAGTGTGCGAGTGAGAGGAAAAAATGGGAGAAAATAAAGTAGGAAGAAATGTGAAAGGAAAGAGGCAGCTGGAGGTATTGATCATTATGATGATAATGATGAGCAGAGGCAGATATAAGAGAAGGAGCAGCTTGATAAAAGGGGGGCATTGCACAGATATTGGGAGAGAAAAAAACATAAATTTAATCTCCCAACATATCACAAATTAACATTTCCTTAACAAATAGGTTTATTTAGAAAAAGAAGTTGTGCTGTTTGCCAGACCAAGAAATCAACAACAACCCTGCGGAACTCTGTGATTTGCTCGGAACTCTATTTTGAAGGTAACAAAATATGGATGGCTGGGCCACAACTCGGATAAACTACAAACAAATTAAAGAGAATTTACTGTATATCTTTTGTGTTTCAAAATTGTCAAATAAAAATTAAACTTCTTGATTTTATATTAATAAAATTTCAAATATTTTTGTATTCAACAATAAGGTTTCAAAACATATTTTCGTGTAAGAAATGTGCTTCCCAACCCACCTTGGGGGGACATGAGTAAGTTGACATATTCCAACACATCTAGGAACAGCTCGTTGCGACGATATTTGATTCCCTCCCTCCTCCAGCCAATTTGCCCCGTCACTTGAGATGTGATTTGTGCTTGTTCTTCTTTAGTCTGAGACTTGATCCCTTGCTGTGTGATAAAGGTCTTCAACACACCCGTGTCAGAGTTTTGGGGGTAGCCAAAGTCCAGGATCTCTGCCCAGGCCCAAGAGAAGTTTAGTTTTTTTTTAAACTCATATTTTATAACACTAGCCTACAATAATTATAGATGAGATGAGCTCTATATTTCTCAAACCCAAATCTTAAATTTTCTTTTTAATCTATAATAATAATATTTAGCACCGCGTCTTAATACCCGTTTGGGTTATACGCTTTAAGTACTAATTATGTTAATGGATTTAGGAATTGGGAAGGTTGAATTAGAGGAAGTGAACCCGCATTTGCGTGGAGGGAGAGTGGAAAGCCATTTAGGAAAAACCACCCCCAGTTCACCCGACCGAGATTCGAACCTCGATCTCCCCGTCCTCGGCGGTCGATTTCAACACGACAAGCGCGTTAGCCAACTACGCCACCGAGGCGGTTTTTCTTTTTAATCTAAATGTGAATACTTGAACATCTAATAATGTAAATTATTTTAGTATAAGTAGTGAAAATATTTAAAATTGAATTTCAAAAAATATTTTTATGGGGTTGATAACAATGACAATAACTATTTTGTTTGCCATGTCTCTTATGTCATGAACAGGGCCCAGATTTTGATGACCTAAAATTTCTAAAAAATGACTTATTTTCAAAACATTACCTAAAATATGAACAAACGCTAATAATAGATATACACGAATAAATCAAACACACCCTTTACAAATGTAAAACACAATGAAAAGTCTTTAACAACTTAACTCTTGCATTCTGCTAAATATAACAATGATTTACAAATAGCTGTTAGAGAAGTAACAGCTACCCCCTCCCAACGCAACCCTCTCCACCAGAGTTGCATTCTTACAAGGAATGTGTATTTTACAACCAGTAAAACAACGAGGATAGAAAGTTTATGACCTACATTATCTTCTAATTTTGACAACCATGTTATGAAAAATGTTCATGTTTGAGTATTTATATTTGATAAAATATCAATGGTATTTTAAAATGTATACTTAACAAGAATGGCTTATAACTAAAAAAATCTCTAAAAATGACAAATAAAATATACATTTTTACAACCTCGGGATCACAAACCAAGTTTATATACCTATGAACATCGTATGTGATGAACAAAAAAGAGAAAGTTCATCAAAATTTGGGCCCTGTCCATAAAAAAACCCCTAAGAGAACACTTTTTGAGTATATTAGTTACCTTCATAGTTTGATACAATTTTGTCCTTTTTTGTGATTTTATTATTTTACCAATTGGGCCTAGGCAAGTAAATTTAATTTCTTTTAGCAAGTGTTTAAAATATATTTTTGGAATACAAAAGAATCTCAAATTTCTAAAATATCATAGGATTCAAACATACCATCTCTAAGCCTACCTACAATCATTCTTATGATTAAATGATTTGTACATAGCACACACAAAAATAAAAGTAAGCATCCGAGGAAATAAAAACAATACTTGCGTCTACCGATTACTAAATCCTGTTTTGATCATATTTAAATTTTAAGGTAGATCATTTCATCTATGAATTAGTTTATTTTTCTAAATGCATACAATTTAAAAGTAGTATACCTCCATGACCAACTTACCATCAAGAAGCTCATAAATGAGAACAAAATTGTTTTTTATGTTCTCTTCAGAAATTTTTCCAAAATAAGATTGCATCACATCTATGATCTTCAATAGAAACTCAAACACCATTGCAGCATTGACATTCTGTTTGGTAACAGCTGCCAACCAGATATTGGCTCGCTGTGTAACACAATAATTTGAATTAAAAACCATACTTTACAAAGTACCTTCTGGTTAATCATAGAGGTAGCAAGTAGTCTTTCCCTTGACAAATTTCAGTGGTCATATCTTATAAGTTGCAACACTAAATATCTTCTAGGGCATTCCAAATTTCATAAGAACTATGGTGAACACTTTTTAAAATACCCTCTGGAAACATTAAAATTTTCAAAAATTTGCCGAAGAAACTACTTTAAATAAATAATTTCTAGAAAGTATACAGATTTCAAAAAATGTCGAAGGAGCACTATTCTAAATACCTAATTGTCAAAAAAGGGTATAATTTTCAAAAAAGTCATCAAACGAGTACCACTATAAAGAGCTTCTAGGAACATCCAATTTTCTAATATTAACTAGGGGAAAAGAATGTATTAAGTACAATATCCCTAAAAAAACTTTTTTTGTTATGTAATTGCTCCCCTCCACCCTTCTTAAACAAATGAAGCTCCACCACTACTGTATAAAATAACAATGATTTTATTTCTTAGTGTTTAATAGTAAGTCTTAAAATCATGACTGTAATAAACTTACGATTTTGAACCCCCTCCCAATTAAATTCTCCCTACACCCATGCATGTGGTACGACATATCTTAGGCTAGGTAATGATTCAGGTGGTTCCATGACAATTTTGGAAAATTTTAATATCTTGCACACATGTTCTTACATATTCCAGGAACCATTTTTAGGACTTAATAAAATAAGAGGGGGATATTTCTTACTCTTGAGATTTTACATACTTAAACTGTGGAAGTAGGTTAAAAAAACAGTCAAAATTCTAAGATCTATCTATGCATCGCCTTCATACCTTTTAAAAGACTTAAAAACTGCATTTCTAAACAAAGCCAATGCTGAGTTTTAGGCTAAATTCCAGTCATCTAGGCTGTATTGGGAAAAAACTTATGATGATATGAAATGTAGTTCTTTTAGGAGCAAAAAAATTGTTCCTGACCCAAATTTTAGTTACAAAGATATTTAAGTTTTTGTCATCAAAATAGAGTGAAACCTGCATTAAAGAAAATTGCAAGGGTAAAGCTGGGTTTCCGTTTGTGAAGGTGTGTATAAAAATTAATCTATGGACATGTACATAATTGAGGTAAAATAAAATATGACACTCATTTATTTATTCACAATATTATTTGTCCTTATTGAGCAAAATTTCTGGAAGGAGCAAACAATTGAATTTCAATATGGGTAGTGCTGTACCGTTAAAAGCTTAATTCCAAAGCTGATTGACAAGTAATTAGCACTGAAATTGGAATGAACAGAGATAGCATTCAAGAGGCAATTACAGTACAAAATTATGTAAACAAGGTAACAAAGGAACTATGAAAAGGAAAGAAAATATAACTGACATTACATTTCAACTCCTCTAAAACTAATGAAAGCGTTAGAGAAAACAAAATTCTATAGAATGTATAGGATGACTAAAATTTTTTCCAAGCGATGCATTCTGCAACATTGAAAATTTTCCATATAAAGGCTTATTTCTGTTTCACGTTAAACAGTTTCTGTTTAATACATAGAATTTAACATATCTTTCAGCCATAACGTCATAGCCCACAGGACTGGAAAATAGTTATATTTAATAAAGGGTCTGTTTAAGGCAGGTTTCACTGTTCATCAAATTTAGCGTTGGTCATGTTGTAAAAATGGCCATACTCGATAAAAATGTTAGAGAATTTTTTAAAAGATTCATTTTTAATTTCAAGTGTAAATTAATAAGAACCTACATGTGAAGTGTAGGCAAAAAATATATAAAAATATTGGTTAAGCAACCAAATAATTTTTTTCCGGGCGAGTTAATAGGGAATGACCCGACAAATAAGCAAGGGGCTTAGATAAAATGGTTTCAAACCATATAATTTTACTCCAGTAAAAACTTTAAAAATTATTTTGAGATACTGTTCATATTATTAGAATCTACTAATGGGTTGAGCTCACCTAGATATAATTTAAACAAAGAGTAGGTTTTTAAACCTTTTTACAGAGTTACCAGTCCACAACTGTCAGAAACTGAATGCCAGGAATTTAATTTGTTTCGATGATAGGAATGATTTGACTCACCTTGATGTGAAAGAAAGATGTCCTGGCAATATTAGTCACAGGAGAACGAACTTGTTGGCGTGCATGTATGACATTGACACGAAATGCATCCACTGCATTCCGACCGATATCATCCCGGTAAACTCGGGATATTAAGACCTCTCCTTTGTGGTTGTACACAAACAAGCCACCAATCATGGTGGGTTGTTGTTAATACAGCACCTGTGGACATAATAATTTAGTTTACCAGCTTAGAAAGGGTCAAGGGCCGATCTCTCAATCGTAAAAAAAACTCTAATGTTGTGTTTAAATCTTTTTTTAAACTATTGTAATGCTTACTCCAGTAGCTTGGACCAACATTATTATAGGACAACCCTGCTTAGGTGGTCGCATGGTCTCAGGCATCACTCTTGTGTTAGACTGGACTGCCAATGATGGGAAGATCAAGGGTTTGAATCTCAGTCGAGTGTTCCGAGGGTGGTTTTTATAAAATGTTTTTCCACTCGCGCTCCATGGAAATGTGGGTAGACGTTGACTAATTTCAACCTACCTCAACCCAAACTCATTAGCATAATTATTACATACATATGTAGCTTATGTGTACCTGAACAGGTAGTAAAAGTGGTGCTAAAAAAATCTATGTAACAAACTTAACAACAAGACCATAAACCATTAATGTATTACTAAATGTGAACCAAATTAGAAATAAAGAGAAAATTAGAGCGATGTTAGAAAAGTTAAGAACTAATGCCTACATTTTATATAAGAATTCTATTCATATTCAAGATTCAACCCATTTCTGATAAGGAGAATTACTGTATGCTCATTGTAAGCACCTTTTGTAGCAGTTATATTTAAGTGAAATCAAGTGTTTTAGGGAAATAGTGAGTTTTGTTGATCTCTTTTTATATTTAAATTAAAGTCATTATTTTTATTTTCTCTATGACAGTAAATTTATGTGAAGCACTGGGCCTGGAACAGTGAAAACTTAGCCTTGTGAGGACAACTAACGAGGAACTACTTGAAATGAAAAAGTAATGGCTCCAGTCTGGAAAACCGAGATTAACGGCCGAAGGGTTTGTTGTGATGACTAAATGACCCTCTATCCGCCAGGGCTCTGGAGCCGGGGTCGGTAAACATGTATGCCTACCAGCTCCACCCTCAAAATAAAAACTTATAGAATTATAAACATATTTTTAACATTTTTTACTATTTAAGAGCAAAATTTGTAATTTGGATTGACAAATTTATTTAATTAGGCTATAAATTCACAATGCCAAAGAAGTTTCCCTTGAAGTAACCTTTATTTAAGCATTTTACTGCAATAAGTTTGTTATTAAATAAATAATACACATTTGGCATTTATGAAGGAGTTGGAGTCGTAAAATATAAAAATTGAGTTGGAGTTGAAGGCTTGGTGTACTAACTACATAGCCCTGCTATCTGAAAATGTCAATCTTCGCCAACGGATGACATGCAGTATACCTGATTTCACAGGACCTAAAGATTAGGAGTTATGATTTTAGGTCTTATAAAATTAGGTCCAGTGAAGTTTGGTCTTATAAAGTTCAGGTCTACTGCCTTTAGGTCCACAGCCTGTTTGTAAAGTTAAGGATATTTTAAAGTAATAGATGAAAAATTAATTTTAGGTTCAGGGCTTTTAGGTCTAGTAAAGTTAGGCGCTATAAAATTAGGTGCAGTGCAGTTAGATCTTATGGGGTTTAATTCTTATAGTGTTTAGGTCTTGTGCCGTTAGGTCTTATAAAGCTAGGTGTAATAAATGATAACTTCCAGCTAATTATAAATATTTGGTCCCATCATGACCATCAAATAAACAACATTAAAATAATATAACCCCCCTAGATTTTAGAACCTTGCCTTAACCCGGGGTTGAGGGTGCATGTCAGGAGCTGCATAGGTTGCGTACAAGGGGGGTGGAGAGCCATTTTTATCTAGGCCTAGTCTGATATTTGCTGGGCAGCAAAAAAAATAAATTCACTATTGCCATGTATTTGCATGCAGTGCCGACCTTAAATATCAAATCAATAACTCACAAGTTCCGAATTGCTACACACACAAAATGAGGGAGACAACATTCATTCTGTCATCAAAAAAGCAGTGAAAATATCATTAAAATCTGGTACAATGTATGTGCCAAACCAATATGTATCTATAGTGAGTGGGGCAAAAATGCAAGGAAATCCGTACAAAGTTAATGAAATTACACATAAAGATTTTGAAGATTTTAAGGATGCTTGTCAGCAACAGAGAAGTAATTTCTCAACAAGAAATGACGAACAAGTAAAAATGGGGGAGACTAAAGTGCAACAAGATATCCCTTCAGTTTTCTTCATAAGACATCTTATGAACAGAAGTACTATAAACTAAGGTGCAGTGAAGTTAGGTCTTATTAAGTTTAGGTATAGGACCTGTAGTTCCACTGCTTTTGGGTCCAGTGCTTTTAGGTTTAATGAAGTTAGGTCTGATAAAGTTAGGTGTTATGAAGTTAAGAGATTTAGTTTAGGAGTTGTGACTTTAAGTCTTATAATTTTAGGTCCACTGCTGCATGTCTAGCTGTAAAGGCTTAGTTTGGATGGATACTCGAGTGAGTTTACAACGTGCAAAGCCATTAGTAGATGTTTAAGATTTCTTCACACAAGATAAAAAGACAATTATATCTCATTTGCAAGAATTAAATTTGTTAAGAAAAGAAAAAAAATGGAAATGTGGGTTTCATAAACAATTATTGTATGTTTGTAGCAACGATAATTATTTGAGATGTAGCCTAGTTTTAAGTGGGATACGTAGCCTACTAATGAATTCAGGTTTGTTCTTTTTTTTTTAACCAATATGGCCAACTGATACGCGGTTAAGAGAGTTTTTTTATTTGTAAAAATAGGCTAGCTACAAAAAAAAAATTACTTTTATATAATTTGTTGTATTGTTTTGTAAATGTATTAAAAAAGTTATTCACTCCCCATCTGTAAGTAAGCAGTAGCACCAACACTTTACATAAGATGTGTTCTAAAACCTCCAACGTTAATTGGTGCTATATCAAACGCAGCTCAAGAAATTTTCCGTATATTAAAAAAACGTTTAAAAAACATGTAAATTAATAAATATGTATAGATACAATTTTATGATAAAACTTGCCATCAGGTTATACATAAAACTCTCACCCCAACTGGGTCAACCAACTACCTACCGGTACTTGACAAATCGGCAGTTTATTAATAAAGATTAAAACAAAAATACAAATTTAATATTATATTGAGTTACAAGTTGTCGGTAAAGTTTTAGTAAACTTTTATTTTCAAGATTTAATATAGTTAGATCAATCACTAACGAGAGAGGTATATACATTACTGATCAATGGATTTCTTAAAAACGTGTGTATACCCTGTGGATTTTATCGACCGAACTTTAAATACATAAAAATAAATTCAGTTTACTTACTGACGAGGCAAGTTTTGTGAAAATAAAGTGTAGACTAAATAGTTTAGTAATTTCAATAGAAATTAAATTTTATTAATAAATGTTCAATGACAATCTTGCCATCTCCGCCCACAACACTACTACCAACCAATACATCAAAATAGTTTGGACAACTAAAATCTACGATAATTAAATGCTAGGTTGGCTAACTCGTAGAATAACTGCGTTTGTAGTTTATTTTCACGTATCTTTGATACAGTTATTGACTTAAAATAAACGTAACAAAATAAAATACATGGTAGATAATACTTAAAATATATTTTTAAGCAGAGCTCAAAGTGAATTTCTTACAGATTTAATTTAATAAATGTGCATGACGGATGTAATAGTACAGTTAAGTAGATAAGGTCTATTCGAGAAGTATTGTTTTATTTGAATAGAAAAAATTTATATAACAAGGAATGTGCAGCTATGAAATGTACCCTTCGTTTATCCTGTAAAGTAGTAACCTTATCCTGTACTAATTTATCATGGTATAGTTTATAAGATAGATACACAGTGTAATCTTTTAAGGTTAAATTGCTTTTTTTTTAAAAGTAAGCGGATTGCATTTGCAATATGCATACCGTATATTCATTAAGGTTATTTAATTGACCGTACATTTTTAGCTTATAGTTTTTAATTAGTTTATTTTTTACATTTCAATAGAAATACATTTATATAACCTTACTATGCTTCTGATCAGCATTTTCCAAACAGGATTTTGCTGTTTATATAATTTTTTAAATTAATTTAAAATTTGGATAGTAGTGGTGCTGGGTCAAATTCAGCCTCGTGCAGACAAATTAAAAGCTACAGTAGCCCCATGGCTTCTTTGGTGTTGAGTGACAGCTCAAAGTTGACGACTTTGAAAAGTTAGCAGACCAAATTACTTATCCCTACACTGAACCATATGATCATCAAAAACATGTGTTTAGCAGCTGTCACTTCTGACAGTCAAAATTTAGGTATATACCTAAATGTTGACTGTCAGAAGTCAGCTGTGAACTGTCAGTCAGCACAAAGAAGCCACGGGGCTATTGTACTTTAATAAAAAAGTGGCAACTTTGGTTTATCAAACTGAGATTAACGGCTGAAGGATGACAATATGACACCCTATATCCGCTAATGTTGCACTATCATCACTAACGACAGAGGCCACTTGGTTGGTATAGCTCACTTGCGGGTTCACACCATGAAGGTTAAGAAATAATGGTGCAAGTGAAGAATTGTAACTAGCAACAAAGATATTAGGAACTTAGGAAAAGAATACAGTCGGGAGATGCATGCGATTTCTTGGTCAGTAAGTTGTTGACAACTCTCCTGCTGTCCAGTGGCGTTGAGAGCCAGTAAGGGCCTGAGAGCAAATAATTTTGTCAGGCCCTTTCCATCACTCAAAAGAGCAAATTTTCAAACCTCTCACAATTCTCGAAAAAAGGAACCTCATAGACTGGGTACTTTTCAGAGATTATATTGTTATGTAAATAGTAAAACTAGTACATAATTTCTAACAACACTTTTAAGAAAATTTTCCAGAAGTTTGTCCATAGACAATTTAGTTACCATCCAAATATCCAGGATAATTTTTCATAAATACAACAAACATACATACATTTGCAATACATTTTAAATTGAAAAGGGGTAGGACAGAACTTTAAATCAAAGGCTTACCTTTTGATTCCTTTATATGTATGTTTTATTTCTCAGGTTTTATTTTTTAAATTTAACAATTTAGCTAAGACTTAACAACTTAGAATGTAACTGAATCATTTTAAATTTGCGTTTTGATCTTTTCTGTTAGCGAACATTTGAATTATGGGAGTCAAAATTCAATGTCTGTACAAGTCTAGACTCAATGGATAGTCTTCCCAGATCATTTAGTTTTTGTTAACCCATTGTTGATCTCAAACAGTTCTTTATTCTGCTAAGCACACTAATAAATATCGTTCTGTTTGAGTAACAGAAACTGAGAGTGTACACATTAATTACCTAAGTACTTAGTGATAAGAGTGCTACTAATAGTAAAAATAATAATAACAACAATAACAGGAAAATAAATCTTTATTACTTAGACTAACCTTGTATGTATGCATCACGCATAACCAATAGCGAACAGTTCATAGGCCCAGTGGCGTGCCATCAATGGACTAGTAGGACTAGGCTAGTCCCCAGACATTTTTATATATATAATGAGTTAAATTTCCATGAGAAATAAAAGTATAAAATAAAATATATCTGAGTCTCAATTTGCGTCACAATCCTCAACGATATTCTTGCTATTTGTGCGTTCTTGCCATCACCCCCCTATAATGACAACACACTAACATCAGAAGCTCTGTCACAATACTCAATGATACTTGCGTGGCCCCCTTACCCAACTAGCACCGGATGTTCTCGAGTCTCATCGGCTCTTACCGGGGAAAAGACCTGTTGAAGCCAGCCTAGTCCATCTGTATAATAAGATATATGCAAACGCTTGGCGTTCTCTCACAAGTAAATGTAATTTTTGTTTCTTCTTAAAAGTAGTAGTGTTGTGGTTGTTAAGTTTATGTAATTAATCCCAATAATGAAAGAGATCTTGTAAAGTGTTAAGGATTTAGATTGTCAATTTAGTTTGAAAGTGTTTGAACATGTGAAATATTGAAGGGGACTCGGATTTGGAAACTGTTCCCTCACAATAAAGCTTAGGGAAGGGACCTGAGACAAGTAGCAGGGTTAGTGAGGGTAGTTCATTGGGATGTAGCAGTGCCGATCACCTTTCGCAATGCTTTGTTCTTGGCTTATTATTCGAAGTTTCGTTCGGAGCCCTCACTTTTGAAGAAAAGCAGCAAATAATAATGAAAGGTAGGTCAACTCCAGACATTTCTGCTAAAACAAAAATGAAAGAATATATACATCATTTGTGAAAGATGGTAACATTTATTAAATATTTATTGGTTTTATAAAAGGTCAGCAGTGATTGCACTGCAAATTGTTTTAAGTGAGCATGATTTTCAAATTCTCTATTGTTTCAATGTGAACAAAAACTTGTAGCATAAGCGTATTTTTGAACCGCTACGTTTTCTGGACATTTAAATGGTTTACAAACGCTCGTGAAAAAGAGGTGCTCAAATGCACTCTTCATCCACTGTTATGCTCACAAACTCAATCTTGTTCTTTCTCAGACTGTGAATCATATAACAGAATGCAAGCTATTTTAAGACATTGAGTAGCATCTCAAATTTATTTTCACATTCGGCGAAACGCATCACCGCTCTTAATCAATCTGAGGTAAAGAAGCGGCTTTCGACAGTTCTCAGTACAAGGTGGAATTACAATTTCAGAATTGTGAACACGTTGAATAAAAATAAAACAGAACAAATACAGTTTTTTTAAATATTGCTGAAAATCCAGATAGTTGGGATACTATGCTTTCGTGACTTCTAAAGGGTATGCGTCATCATTAAGAGAAATCAATTTCGCCTTTATACTGAAGGTTTTCAGCAACATTTTTTCCTTTCACCGACACATTATTCAAAATTCTTCAAACAAAAATTTTCAGTATGAAACACTGCATCGATAAAGAAAAAGAGACGATTTCTAGCCTCAAGGATGCTAGAAACGATTTTGAAGAGACTTATATAAAATTATCAGATGATGACAACGTGGAAGCTCCTAAGAAGAGACAAAAAGAAGACGACTAATTGAATCCCAGAAATAAATTACATAAAGCATTTATCTATTTATTAACTTCAAGTCCAATGTCGTCAACAAATTAAAAAATACATGAGATAGGGAATAAATGAATTGTGGACTTGCTCAGACAAAGAAAAATGAAAAAAAAAGTGATTACAATATTTGGGTTCTCAAAACAACAGTTACTCTTTTGCTACAATATCTCAGGGTAGAAATTTAAAAGAAAAAAAATCCTAATATTACAAAATAATTGGGCACGGGACTCTCTCAGGACCTCTGGGTCATGTTGGAAAAAATATACCTTTACCGTCAATCTCCTCAAGGAGAGTGGTTGTTGGACATTAAAAACAATTAATACTAAAATAAGGACATTGTATTCGTCGAAGTCGTTATGGCAAAATAACCAAATACGTTTCTTTCTAGAATCAATGTTGAAACAAAAAGAAATATATCTACAAGAAAATTTTTATGTCAGTGACTTAAACTATAATTAAAGTTAACCTTTGAACTTTGAGTAATAAAATGTTAATCATTGAATGCAGTCTAGTCGAAGTTATAATATCCAACAAAAGATTAATCACAATTTTTGTTGGGGGTTAATATCCCCTCATGCTATTTTCATCCGGCATGTAGTCTTCGGCGTTGAAGAGGCTAGATGCTAGTAGATCTGACAATCTTACTTACAAGTACCAGTCCCATTCTCGAAGCTATTAAGGTAGGCTCAGGACATGGTACTTTTCCCCACTGGCATCATTGTGATGCTATCGTCACTAATAAAGCACTGCCATTCTCACAATCCTTTCTTCCAATCAGTAAAAGTAAACACACACAAAAAACTCTTTGGTTTCTCATAAAACTTTCACGTCTCTTTGTTGAAATAAGACTATACAATGAACAATTAATCACTCGTCAAAGACTTATGTGCATTTTATTCCTCTATGATTTTGTTTATCATTAGATTTTGTTTATCATTGTTGCTCACGTTGCTATGCCTGAAAGATGTATCAATAAACTGATTAGATAAGTTCTTACGATATAATTATTCATTGAATTACTACACTCTTCCCTTTTCTTCCATCATAATGCCAACAAACAAAAAAACCTCGCTTCTGTTTACGTCTCTCCCCTCCCCCACTGATGGAGTCAATTTCTTTTCTCCTTGTATGAAGCGGCCATTATTCTTAGGTGTTTCCTTTGATGCAATGCAATGTCCTTTGAAGATAATAAGTTTTAAATAAATAATCACTTAAGGATAAATTAAAGTTAAATAAAATATAAATTGACAGAATTAAAATTCTTACAATATGTGCGTCTTTATAATGAAATTATTGACACCATGGTTAGGAAAATGGAGCTGAGGTTTCAATATCTTAATGAGCTGCTAGATTTAAAAAATTCAGAGCCTCTAATCTCAAGTTCCTGACACTTTATTCAAGCTACGATAGTCTTCTCAATTTTGGTAATGTTCTGAGTGAATTAGTGTCGATTTACAGACTATCAGAATTTTCAGACAAGACTGTGATTGAAACTATGAAGTTCCTGGAAGAAACAGACTTAGCAGAAGATACGTTCCAAGAAACATATAAATGTTGTTGTTTGGTATCAATAATACCAGTGAGCACATCCACTGTTGAGTACACCTTCTCTTGTTTTAAACGTATTAAGATGACTGTGCATAAAGCCCAGTGTGAGAATAGGTTCTCCACATTTTACCTGTTGTCAGTTGAAAAAGGCTTGCTAGATAAACTGCAGAGTTGAAAATTATTATATGATGCTATTATCGACAAATTCAATCCTTGACAGAAGGATCGCACTAATATCTAAATAAAGGTACTGTATGCTTAACCTATGACCTGTAAAAGTGTATTTGCTAAGCTGCACATTGTACATTATTTGGAGAGTATTTCTCTTTAGTTAAAGGTGTCTTTGAATCTAGTCCTCTTTGAGAAAAGTAACCGTACGCCAAGCAGATAGCACACAAGCACAGTACCCAAAATGTTGAAACCCGTCATTTTCAACTACATCATTCATAAGCGATATAGTGAATAGTGAAATATCCATAAAGTTAGTTTAGCGTTAACTTTTTTTATCCGCTATACATGGAGTTTGGTCATTGATCTCTATAACATAATTTGGTGCACAGCAGAGGCTGAAATTTTCGAGCTGTCGTCTGCACACCATTGTGTATGAGAAAAAGAAACCTTCGGGTATCGCTTTCTTTCTTACACACATTCAAGGCGAAGTGGCATTTTGAAATCGTTCACTAATTTGTATGAATACATGATATACATTTATGAATGTGATAGTTAAATTAAATAAAGGTGTTAGTAAAAGTTTTGAACAGCAGGACTAAGTTTGACACTTGTGATTTTATTCTTTAAATAAGTTGATGTAGGCAAATTCATGATTTTGAGAGGAAAGAAGTATTTTGGTAGGATAAAAGACCTTCTAGAAGTGACTTCCTACTACTGTTCTAAAAGGCCGTACTTTATCCTGCCAAAATACTACTATACAGTAGGATTCTGGTACGAAATAAAGCCTTCAATAACAGGCTACCCAACAAATTCAGGGTATATATATACCGTGGCTACAAACTATAACCAGCAAACCTCCGCCACCAAGTGTACACCCAGCACTTACCCCATTTAACGGCTATACCGGAGCGACATACGGAGCATGAAGACATGCCATCCGACGACTGTGACCACCACTACGAGTACACATTATCTGAGCTGAGGCAGCTCGGGAAAGCGCAGTTTTTTCCACAGGACCAAACCCATGTAGTGGTTGATGCGCAAGCGCGGCCTTGTGGGGGTTATTGAAGCTGTAGTGCTAAGTGTGCCCACCCCCCCATCTTCCTCTAGTACCTCACAGCGTTGTGCGCAGGCACTGATGAGGTAATCTAAGCTCTCATTTGTTGTGAATGACATCACCTTACGTCATGCAATTCATCCACATTTCCCCCGCTGTTACAAGCAGAATATAAGCAAGGGCTCAGTGATTCTCAGTACTCTTTGACGCCAATAGTTCTAAGGAACATCTTAGAATGTAAGTAGCCATGATGTTGGGGATTCAAATAATTATTTTTTTTGTAACTATTACGTTAGTGGGAAGGGTTTGCGTACAGATATTTAAATATGTAGCCGCCTCTTTGTGCACTGGAAGAAGTTGCCTTTAGTTTATATTAGGGTTTTTTGCGCGTTTCTATATTATTTCGAAGTCGCGGAAATTGACTTATAATGTCTATTTATTACGGCTAATATCGTTGAGCTGAGATTAAAGTATTAGTTGACCTTTTTCTTTGCGATCACGTTGAAACTCATTATTAAGGTTTGGTCAGAGGAATAGGCCTTTACGCACTAGCGTATAACTTATGTTATTCTTAGGTATGAATTAGTTAGAGTGAGAATTAAAGGCATGGAACCGCCTAGATTTCTGTAACTCATTTTTGTATGTACTTCATTGACATGCCAGTCTTTTGAGATTTGAATTCAAGGTAGCTCTTATATGTTTCTTGTTTAATGCTTTTAATGAGCAACAAAATATCATATATAAAAATTTTCAATAAATTGATATAACATTGAATTAAAACATGGGTTGACGACAAGTCTAAAATAAGCATATAACATTTTAAAATTTAGTTACAAAACTTGGATACAACAAATTAAGGACAAAAACAAGGTTTAAAGTTCAACAGTGTTGTAAATTAGGTAATAAAATTTAATTCATGGGTTAGCATTTCCGAATGAAGTTTAATAAAGTAATGAAAATGTTCTTGTTACAACGTTATGGAAGCATATAATAATTCTAATTTTAAGGTTATGTATAAAATCTAAGCCTTATATTGGTTCAGTCCCATTACTCCTTGTGATAGTTAGCCATTTGAATGATGCTGGTTTATATTCTTCCTATATGTTTTGGTATAAAAATATCATAATCATGGACAACGTAAAATTAAATTAAAGAACCAGAAGAAAACTTGAGAATTATGTTGAACGAAAATCTTAATAAATTACCCTTATATTAATGAATTTGTAAAAGACAAACAAACTTACCAACATCACTGTGCGGGATTAGATTAACTAGGCTTACTCTTAAACAGTTATAACAAAGTCTCTAATAAAACTACAATAGCTTTTAACTTGAAGTCGTAGCCTGGTATTTATTTAATCAACACTAAAGAAAGACTCGCACGTATTTTTTATTACATTTCACAGATTTTTTTTTGAATACTATAAAAATCCTAAAACTCTAGGTTTAGCCTATAGGACAACATTACAAAATCTTGGGGTTAAAAGATTTATTTAATAGTCTTGATACACTTAAATTTTCGAATAATGTATATCGATCACTGAGAAACTCTCACTACTTTTTTTTTATCGCACGCTTTAATGTT
The DNA here is from genome assembly GCA_902151445.1 of Timema monikensis. Taxonomy (NCBI): domain Eukaryota; kingdom Metazoa; phylum Arthropoda; class Insecta; order Phasmatodea; family Timematidae; genus Timema; species Timema monikensis. The sequence continues at coordinate 30,906 of CABFVZ010002222.1, forward strand.
ATATTTGATATATAATTATTCAAAGATCCCTAAAAAACCGTTTAATTTTCAAGGATAGCACGCTCACACATCGAAATAATATTCACAAAAGAACACACAGATTACTAAGTAGCCGAATCAATATTCAAAAAGACACTGTATTATTCAAATTTGTAATGAAATTACTAACGGTAGCATAGACACGCCTAAATATAAATCAGTAGTACTCAATTGTAAAATATTTTGTTTTTCAACTTGTTGATTGATGCACGTGGTTTTATTAACTGTATTTTATACGATAATTCACTGTTATATTGTATATTTAAAATTGTTAGAATTTGGTTATGAAAATAACCGTTTGGTTGGTTGGTTGTTTAGTATTGAAGTTTTCTATGGCTGTTTAATTCAAATTGATTAACATAAGCAAGAGAACAAATATGGCCACTGGATAGAAGCTATACTTCCAGTTGATGATGTAGTGGAACTTGTTGCAGGTTGGATGGCAAGCTGTATTGATACTCGTGTTTACAAAATTTAAACTTTATATTATTTCACAAATATTTTGTATGTTTTTTTCTCTTTATTATCATAAACTATTTATTTATGTTAAAGAGATGCGAGGGCAGTTATAAAAATATTAATAACTGGATATAATACCATTAAATGTAAAATTTCACGCTCTATTTAACTTGTAATTGCCACAAGAGTTAAAAGAAAAGCTAGAATGAATTTACTAGACTTTTTTTCTTAAATTTGATTATGGAAAATAAAATTATACTGTAATCTTTGAGGAAGTATTATTAAAAGTGATTAGTAAAAATTTTAGTGATAATAATAATAATAATAATAATAGTAATTAGTAAATAATAATTATTTCCAATTATGTTGACAAAAGTTACTTTCAGACAATATTGGCATTACTGATACCATCTGCTAGCTTCTACTAGCTGTCATGTAAAACCAAATAAGTGATAATTCAACTGCAGTTAAATAAACGTAGTTTTTTTGAATTCTATCCTGAGTGGTGTATAGCTTACATATTCACTTAAATGCCAAAACCAAAAAATCTATGGGATGATTTTCGTGTCCAGGTTGAAAGTTTTTTACCCTGCAGTCTTAATATTTCCCCCCACATAAATGAAATTATTCTTGGTACCTAAAACACTACACTATTTTCCGACTTATTCTAAATTACCTTTAATTTGTCCTCGGCTAGCTTATTCACGGTATTCGAAATCTCCTTTCATCGGAACCTCCAAGTAAGGGTGGAGCTGATATTTAGGGGGTACAACTAACTGGTGGCTAAATAATACACAACTTTACCATAGCTGCTCATTGCGGCAAAAGGATGTAATTAGGTTTGTTTTTAAGCACCGCGTCTTACTACCTGTTTGGTTTATATGCCTATGTACTAATTACAATAATGTAATAGGTATTAGGAAGGATTAATTTATAGGAAATGCACCCTCATTTGTGTGAATGGAGAGTGGAAAACTATTTAGGAAACTCACCCTCAGTGCACCCAACCGGAATTGAACCACGATCTTTTCGTCTTAGGCAGTCTAGTCCAACAAGAGAATAGCGCGTTAGACCAAGTGGCCACCTAAGCGGGTTGTAAGACGCGGTACTAAAAAATAAATTAAAAATATCATTTCGTAGGTATTGATGCTAACTATCAAAGTTGGTAGTTTGGCTTTACATGATTTAATGCATAAATGTATTAGTTTTTGTAAAAATTTTCATAACTATCAAAAAGTTCCTTCACATCTTAATCAAACTAGCTGAACTTTTTTGAAAACTGAAACTATCAAACTAAATAATAAATATATATTTACATAATGTGCAAGCCTTAATTATAATGTGTAGTGACAATAATGAGGATAAGGTCTAGTAAAGCCATAAAGTTGAATCGAGTAGAGCTGATAAAAGTACAGAACGTAAAGTATTTTGGAAGAGAGATTGAGGAGAAAGGAGGGAGTTGAGAGGAACTAATGAGAAGAGGACATCAGGGAGAGTAGTTTTAAAGGTGTGTAAGAAACCTGCTATGGAGAAGATATGTTCCCTTGAATTGTAAGGAAGTGTTGGACAGGGTGTACTTTGTACCCATAGCTACCTATGCAGCAGAAGAAACATGGTCATTGTATGTAAGAGAGACTATGAAAGGGGAGGCCACGGGAATGAAGTTTGAGAGGAGCATGTTAGCTGTCACGAGGAGAAACAAGTCAAGGAATGAAGTTTTATCTGGGGAAGAGTAGGAGTACAGGGAGTACATGAGATAGTAGAGGAAGCAAGAACTGAGATGGGATGTTCATGTAATGAGGATGTTGGAGTACATGAGATAGTAAAGGAAGCAATACTGAGATGGTACGGAGATGTAATGAGGATGGAGAAGTAAAGGATTCTAAAGAAAGTGATGGAAATGAAGTATGTAGAAAAAAGACCACAGGGGAGCCCAAGAAAGAGATGGGAGGAGCAGATAACAGAACGTGTCAAATGAAAGAAGAATGGAAGAAATGAAAGGGGGAAGAGTGGTGTAAATATAGAGCAAGATGTAGGCATTTTACCAAACAGGCTGGAAACAGTTGATGAATATGATAATGATGTAAGAATATCTGTGAGGATTATCACGCAAGATATTTATCCACTTGCTAAAATAAACAAATACTGAATGCACTTAGAAGCCAGCGGGCTATTACAAATTAACATTTTGTTGTCGCTTTAATATAATGTTCAAACAAAGAGGTTTTATTTCAAGTTTATTGTCAGAAACAAAAGAGTTACATAAAATAATGAGGAAAAACTGCAATTAAATCTAATCAATATATATAATTTAATTTATTTTTAGGTATTTAACGTGCACTTTCTGAGCTGACTGATTAAATCAGCACACAACTTATAAACTAACTTGAATCTAGAGAAGACACAACATCCAGCTCCCAGGAGTTAATTCATCACTGTGAAAGAGTAAACCCACATTTCACCAATGATAATTTTTTCAGCCATACCAGGAATCAAACCTGGGACTCTTAACTCAGTAGACAAACAAGCTACCGACTAAGTTAAGGTGTCGGAGAATAAACCGGTACTTAAAAATTACACATAAAATGTAATAACATATATTATACCATATCCACATACGTAAGTAACTAATTTATAAAATATAACATAGTGATTAATTATACATTTATTTTGAGTTTAAAATATGATTTATTGTAAAAAAATAATTAAACTCTGTGGAAAAAGGCAAACAGTTATTTCATTTCTTAACCTCCCAATTTTTGATAGACAACGCAATACAAGTCAACACTCTTATTTATCACAACACTTTATTCGGGTGTCAAAGTTTTTCTTATTGCAATTTAGTCTCATTTTATAAACTCCTATATCATATGTTTTTACTCTAATCAATGCTAGTATGAATGGACTAATAGGTATCAATCCGCTTCATGACCTACCATTTAGAGCTAATGGAATATGTCTATCTATGAATCGTAGAGTTGTAGCGATTCAGTAAAACCATATACAGATTCCAATTACGGAAATTAATTGTTCATTTATCGATTCGTTTCATGTCACCAACTAATCCAGATTAACGACCAAGCCGTATTACCAATTAATAATGATAATTATTATTTCATTGCCGATTCACCGCCATCCGTATTGGTAAACATCTTACTGAATACCAAGGATGTGACTGAATAGTTTGCGCTTGTGCACTTTACTTGCACGTTTTGATCAAATACGTTTCTGGTGCACTAAAGTGCATAATACTTTTTCAGGCGGGGTAGTACAGCAAGATATGGATAGTTGGGACGTAGTTTTGTAAGTGCGGAAATAGATTTTAGAGTTCCTAATATCATAGTGTAAGTAAGTTAATAGTACAGCTAGAGCTTCCTAGTGGCTACTTCTTAAACCCACGTTACCATGGCAACGATAATGAATTTTGATAATGTTTTGTCTATGGTGCCTTAAGTGTACTTTATAGTGATAGTATAGAACTATTATAATGTTTCACTTTCAGGAAAAGAAATTTAACAAATTAATATAATCCATTCGAACAACACAGAACACAATAATATATTAGTTTTATTTAACAGTTAGTGTATATTTTATTCTATTTTCACACAATAATACTGGTACTGGGATTTTTAAACGTTATTTTAACCAATGTGCGATGTAATTTAAAAACAATAAAAAAATGACTTCTCCCTTTAATGCATCAATGCTTCAATGCATCTTTCAAGTGCACTAGGCTTCCAAGGATCCTTAATCAAACTCAATCATATGTTTAAACAAATAAACAAATCTTATAATTTCGTCATCTAAATTTAAGTGCCGTGATAAATTGTATAAACTAGTTTTACTATTTTAAAATTATGTGCTTCCATTTCTAAATATAATTTTGATTATCTTGTTTTTATCCATATTGGATGCTTACAGTAAGATTATTTTAAGCTTAAAAATATCTATAAAAAAAGTTGAATAGCATCTCTTTTAAATCCAGCTATTTAAAACTCTAAAATAATACCGCTTTGATTTATAGCCCTTTAAAATAACTTCATGGTGAAGTAGCAGTCCAAATGACGTTCCAGAGTTATAATGATAAGTCCAGTGCAGAGACAATGGCTAATCAGGCCCTGTTTAGTAGTAATAACACTGCTCAGGTTCAGTGGTCCAAATGACGTCACGGAGTTGTAGTGGTCGAGTTCGGCGCAGGGTTATTGTTTCTCCTGTCGGACAATTACGGAGGTGATGTGTTCATGAGAAAGAGGGGGCGATGCCTCTAAGAAGGGGAATCCCTCGAAGTCCGTGACTCGAGTATTCGAGACAGAAACGCACAGTGTAGATCCCTTGCAGTAACAGCCAACCAAAAAGACAGTATAACAGTACAGTCATGACGAGGTCCAGGTAGTACAGCCTGCGACAAAAAGACAAAACATTTCAAACACCCGCCTTTATTGGTGGTCATTTTTACAGGTTTCTAAAGCTAAGGCTACACGGACCCGCACCGCACCCAATTTTCTATCGAGTGACTACACGAGCAGTAATGTATGCCTACGTCACTGCACTTCTGTCTCTGTCATCGAAAGTCGTTTTGTGGAAGCCATGGAATAATAATAATACTTAGCACTGCGTCTTACTACCCGTTCGGGTTATACGATTAGGTATTAATTACACTAATGAGCTAGGAATTGGGAAGGTTGAATTTAGATGAAGTGAACCTGCATTTGCATGGATGTAAATTGGAAAACAATTTAGGACCCCGTTCACCCGACCGAGATTCGAACCTTGATCTCCCTGTTCTCGGCAGTCTAGCTCAACATGAAACTAGCGGGTTAGTTAACTACGCCACCGAGGCGGGTTGCTAGTAAATTAGTTTTTCACAACTAGCATAAAATATGTCCCTTCAAAGCCCAAGTACACATGCGTGTCTGGTGGTTTGCAAAATGTATAGTGAGATGTAGGAAACCATTTACTGGTACAGTCCAGTCAAGCACGACTTGCCCTAATGACAACATAGATCCAACACCGGTACACTGGTACTTTGTACTCACCTTTTCATATGTATCCTCGCACTTGGTAGAGAAGACAGCGGCTCCTTCATGAGGTATTGGCGAGCTCCAAGGATGCAATCCAGCATGTACTTGTCGATGTCTTGTTTGACGTTGGTGATGTAGAATAACTCCTTGTCCGTGTCCCTCATACTCTCGGACATATTGATAACGCGCGACATCTTGAACTTCCACTTGGTGGTGGTGAAGTGTTCCAAGACCCCTAGGCCCACCCTGATCCTCTTTTGTAGGCGGACCATGCTGGAAAGATAGAATCCGCACTAAGCATTTGTGAAACCTCGCCTTAAGCTTATTCTGAAAGAGAAAAACCCTGGTTATCACTTCTTAGCACACGCATTTTAAAGAGATGTCGACGTTGATTCTGAAGCTATGAAATATATTAAAACAATTGTAACCTAATCGAGCATCAACCATCTCTGCTTGCATGGTTGTTATCAAGAATTAATCATGTATCGTATAAGGTATACCCTAATTTTGGTTGAAAGAACAGTTTAGAAAATTCAAATATATCTCTTTGTCGCCTACAATGATAACATTTTACTAGGCCTATATTAGTCGTGTTATTTTATAGGTATTTATAATATCTATATTAAATTAATCTTAAATGAGGAAAAATTAAAATTAGGGTGTTTGAAAACAAGGTGTTTAGGAAACTAGCTCATCCAAAAAGGGATGAGACTAGCTGGGAGGGAAGGAGGCTACATATTGAATAAGTTACTTACCTTTCACTCATCACAAGACATTATTAGGATAATCGGGTCTCGTAGATTACGGTGGGCAGAGCATGCAGCGAAAATGGGATAATCTAGAACCGTGTTCAAGGTATTGACTGGCAAACCCAATGGGAAGAGACCATTGAGAAGACCTAGATGCAGATGGGAGGATAACATTAAAATGGAGCTGTAAGAGTATTATGTTACGTGTTCGTGGCAAGTGTTAATAGTTGCATATTAACCCCCACGTTGTGTCGCCATTTGCTATACTTCTCTTCCCCACGTTAGAATGCTATTTGTTATATTACATAACAGAATCATTTAAGAATCACTCCGTAAACCATCGTTTCTATTACGCAACTATGTGCTTTACTTATAATGCCTCGTTCCTTATCATTAGACTTTAATAAATGATAATATATCACATAAAGTTTGATATCTATTTATTCCTTAAATTGAAAACATATTGGTATTAATATTCTAATCGAAACACGATCATGTCGAGGGCCTAGCCACTTATAATCACCGATCGCTTAAAGCACGTCCATTCAAGACCACGACTGATTGCACAGTAAAATACGAAGTTTCAAAAAGTCACATATATCTGAGTTCAATAGAAGCTTCTCGAAGGAACCTTTCTAACGGTAAATTACACACCTACAAACTCAGAACAAAATACCTATTGCGTTTGGAAACTTCTCGAAGAGGAAATACTTTAAAAGATCTTAACTTGTCTGGATTACGTTAAAAGACGTTAACATTTCTTAAGTTTAGCTCCAGTAGATGCTGCCATCGTACCTCGAGGCGCGAACTAACTAGTAAATAATTTAGAGGAAGACGTGATTTAAGCGCCACGTAATAGGTTGTAAAATTTAAATAAAGTAAAATATGTTTAATTATATGTAAAATATTTTTGAATATATAAATAATTAGAATGATAAATGGTCAATGCTTTCAAATACTCCTTAGGGTCAAATCTATTGCATTACAAGAGATAGGGTGTAATGAGATAGACTGGATGAAACCAGCTCAAGAAAGTAATAGGGTGTAATGAGGTAGACTGGATAAAACTAGCTCAAGAAAGTAATAGGGTGTAATGAGGTGAACTGAATAGAGAAAGCTTGCTCAAGATGGGGATGGGTAATAAATATATCTCATGAAGTAATGAGGTAGACTGGATAGAAATAGTTCAAGATAGGTACAGGTGGCATACTATTGTAAGTCCCTAATGGCATAGAGTAAGTATCAAAAGTGACAGCTGTAGATAACATTACTTGATGTATGAATATATTAAAATTGTTTTAGTAACTTTAGTAACCACCAGATCCTGTTCTTCTTACCGAAATCAGGGAATATACTAGCCGGAGTGTTATGATCCTGCCACAGAAATACTCACAATCTCTTCTGTCTGGCCAGCGTCAGGAGGAAGTCAATCAGGTATGACGGGAGTATAAGCATGAATATGATGCAGAGGTTATGCAGAATCTTGTTGGTCCTTGCGTTTCCGTCAGGGTACCAAGCCGCCCCTTCAAAGGGGTAGTCGTACACGCACTTCTTGCCCTTTTCAATCATCTCCCCCCAGGTGATATGGACGTAAGTTGAGCTCGTCAGATTGTAGACCGGAATTTCTTCCTCCCTGGAACGGAAAGAACATTCAAAACACCGCCAACCTTATAATTTTTTCTGCACATGAAGCAGAACAAATTCAAATCAGAATACACCACGATAAATAATTTATGCCTTAGATTTGGATATAATAAATTTATCACATGTGTTATTAGAGTCAATAACCATCCCCATGGTGTAGTGATCGATGCACCTGGCTACCAGCTTAGGGGTCTTGGGTTCGATTCCCGGCTGGTACCTTGGGTATTCTTCCCTTACAGTAGCCCCACGACTTCTTTGGTGCGGACTGACAGCTCACAGCTGACAGCTAAAAGCTTTGAAAAGTTACCAGACCAAATTATGTATCCCTACGCCGAACCATATGATCTGAAAAAATATGTGTTTAGTAGCTGTCACTTCTGACGGACAAAATCTAGGTATACACCTAAATGTAGACTGTCAGAAGTCAGCTGTGAGCTGTCAGTCAGCACCAAAGAAACCATGGGGCTACTGTAGGTGGGATTACTCCAACGGTCATCAGGGTTTGGTTAGTTGGCCTAAGCTAAGTTTAATAGTTTTCTACTGGTTCTACACTCTCATACTCACTATCACCATCATATCATCTCATCAGGACATGGAAAGAGCCTCCACGGAAAGGATGTACGATTAGTACATTCGGGCGTCCCTTGAGTAACGGTACATTAGTACTGGCTAATCTTTCCACAAACTGGTCTACGAGTGATGTAGCCTAGACGTGCAATGTTTTAGATATATATCGGATGACCTGGTGGTCTAGGGGTAAGGTGTCAGACTTCTATGCTGGGGGTTCGGAGTATGATCCTCCATCCCGGCACAGATTTATATAATTACCAAACCCTTCTTTCACCTCTGACAAGACGTATATTAATCACAACTTGTGAATGTGAGGAATGCCAGGCCTCCACCGTGGTTCGGATTCCACGTTAAACTAGTAGGTCCTCCATTTCATCTCACAATCGCCCTACCATTACACATTAGCGTAAGTGCATACAACCCGAATGGGTAGTAAGAAGCGGTGATGATGATAATAATAATAATAATAATAATAATAATATTTTATACCCAACAGAATTTCTCATTGTATATGATATATAATATTCGGTATTTGAATGAGAACTTTTACAGGGTTTTTTGGTGTTTTATCTAGACATATTTATGGGACAAACTAAAAAAAAATGTCAAAAATATTAATTTACATCCTATATAAATGTATGACTGCTATAATGAATGTTAAATATAAGTATTTTGCCATTATTTTCATTTTATATTTCAACTAGAGATTTAATACAGTTAAGGCACCCACTCCGGTGGCCGCGTGTTCTATCGCGCTACTCTCGCAGTAGACTAGACTGCCGTTTACGGGGGAATCGAGGTTCGAATCTTGGTCAGGAGTAATGAGGGTGGGTTTTCTAAAATGTTTTTTTCCCTCTCCCTCCACGCAAATGAGGGTACAGTTTCTATAAATATAACCTTCCTCATCCCTAAGACCACTAGTGTAATCAGTACATAAGCTTATCACTCAAACGGTTAATAAGATGTGGTGCTAAAAAGAATTATATATATTCTGTAGTTAAGTAAATCTCTTAGCAAGGACGTAGAATATTTTCTCTTTATATGGGATTTCTGGAGCCTCTCAACACCCATCGTCCTTTCTACGCCCTTGCCTCTTAGGTTTACCATGTTTTCCAAGGAATGGATTCGTAAAATAATAGATTCAATCCATTTGAAGACATTGGTGGGGAAACTTTTAGGTGGCCTGTGATAAGATGAACATTTTCGGTATATAGAAAAAAATCAGATCAATTATTTCCTGGTTGAGTGGATGTATTTATAAATACATTGAAATTAATATTAATTTATATAAATATTTGGTATGCATTATACCCAATGCTAGTTACAGATTCAACCACGAAGTGCTGTAGTCAATACATGATTGGGAGAAGATAACTAAAATCGCTGTTATTGCTTCAATGTGACCCATTTTATTTTGTTTTTTGGTGTTCACGTACTTAGGAGAAAATGAACTGAGACCATCTCGATTGGATTCGCGTCGTTTTAATAGGTGAAAGAATCATCGGTGGGTATGTGAGCTAAGGTAGATAGCTACCTCTTCTGCTCTAGTGTGCTGGTTACTGAGTGGTAGATGTTCAAATCCCAGTTGAGTATACTGAGCTATTTTCTTTTCCTAGACTGTTTTCCCTCTCTTCTACCATGCAAACGCGGGCAAATCCCTCCTAATTTCTTACCATCGTCATCTCTAACACATTATTGTAAAATATGCGGATATTCCAGAATGATAGTAAGACGTGATCATAAAATATATATAGTATAAAAATATTTCTTAAAATAGCTAAAGGAAGTTATTTTATATTAAATCTCTTAGCCGGAAATCAAACCTGCCCAACTATGGCAGTCTAGGTTACGGTTTCAAAACAGTCCATGGAGAGGTTATATTTTGTTTTTTTTCCATCTCACATTTCTCTATCACACACACTCACTTGTGCGTGGCAGTCTTGTGGGCAACAGCGATCATGGCGTTGATGGCGAGGTCTACTGGTATCATCTCGGCCTGGTAGTTCGGGTTGCACATCATGGATCGGATGACGCCCTTACCAGCTCCCACCAAGACCCCTATCGGGCCGTTCAAGGTGTCCACCCACCCGGGTAGAGGGTCCTGGTACACCGGCAACACTGCAACATTACCTACATTTACCCTGTGAGGTATACTGGCAAAACTGCAACATTACCTACATTTACCCTGTGAGGTACACCGGCAACACTGCAACATTACCTACATTTACCCTGTGAGGTATATCGGCAACACTGCAACATTACCTACATTTACCCTGTGAGGTACACCGGCAACACTGCAACATTACCTACATTTACCCTGTGAGGTATACCGGCAACATTGCAACATTACCTACATTTAACCTGTGAGGTATACCGGCAACACTGCAACATTACCTACATTTACCTTGATAGGTATAGTCAGATTCTCTTACTTTATGAAAGGTCTTTTATTTTACGACCAGAACTCTTCTATAAATAAGGATTATGACAGGAAAAATTCTTCCAGATGGTTATTAATAAGAAAAGCAGGCTATAGCTTTCTTGGTTCTCGAATAGAGGATCACAGTGGTATTCAAACTTTTTGGTTCGCATACCTTCAGATAAAATCTATCTTCAGACTCTCTCCAGCGGCCGCATGGTCTAACGCGCTACTCTCGCAGTATACTAGACTGCCAATGACTGGGAGATCGAGGTTAGAATTTTGGTTGGGTGGACTAAGGTTTTTTCCCAAAATGGTACACTTCCTGTAAATATAGCCTACCAAAAACCTAAAACCATTAGCCCTTCCCATAAAAATAAACTACCATTTCCTATTTATTGTAAGCCTTCCCAGGTATACGATTGGCCGTACCTGATTCTTGAGCAAGTTCCTGGTAGACTGATCAAGTACGATGACGAGGTCAGGGAATGATTTCAATAAAAAATAAACATTGACTCAATACGTCACGATTCGTAACATTGGGCACGTGGACAAAGGCGTGAGTCTGATTAATTGGTGATGGAGAGGTCATATTTCGAATTCTGGCCGGTTTTACTGAAGGTTGTTTCTGCTAAATGGTCCCCTAATCTCGATGCACGCAAATCTAGGTACTTTTGCTCTAAATTTTACCTTCCTTAGGCCAGTGTTAACGTACGGATGACCTGGAAGGAAAAAACATTGGAACACACACTTCCTACCGAACCAATCATCTCAGGTGGTTCTAAAATAGGGTTAAAAATCAAATGGGGCAAAATAATAAAATGGGCAGGATTGCAACTTTATGATGACATCATCGCTGAGGACAGGGTTATTTCAAGATTCTAGTGACGTCATCTAGGGTCAATGACCCCAGCGAGGGAGATTGCAATACCATCTCTCTCCACGGTGGAGTCACATATTCACCAGCAGAAGGTCGGATGATGGCGACAGGCATGTGATCTTTCTCCTGGGCCACTAGAGTCTCTGCCAGTCTCTTGGAGTACGTGTAACAGTTGGGGTGAGGACCAAGCAATCTGCAACACACACAGAGCATAACATGAGTAGAGCCTCCTTTGTCACCCCAATAGCGTTCCCATCTATCGCGACAAGAAATGTAATAGGTGCCTGCCACGATGATCAAGTGGTTTAAGGAGTTAGACTATCGTTGAGATTGATCACCGTTGACGGGGCAGTACAATGATGATATTTTTCATGTGATATTTTTATTATGTTTTCCCCACCCTCTATCCACGCTTACGATGGTGAATTTTCTCTAAGCTACCTTCCTCAAACCAATCTTATAGACAAAGTTCTTATAAACCCTTGAGTTAAAGTGATCAAATACCATTTGGGAAGGGAAAAAATCTTTAACACAAATACAACACTATTTTAGTTTCTCCCCCCCCTCTTCTTCCCACTGTCAACCATCCTCCGAGGATAAAATCAAAGCTCTCTAGGCCAGTAGTATTCAATCTGAGATACGTGAAGACATCTTAGGAGGTAAGAGAAATTTAAAAAATGTACACATATACAGTATTTATCTCATTTAAAACTTATTATTTAATACATTATTTTGGATGTAATTTATTTCAGATGTAGATTATTGAATATGTATAACTTGTATTTAACACCAACAATCGTAGGTGACCTGGTAGTATAGGAGTAATGTGTCAGATTTCTGTGTTTGGGGTCAGGGGTTCAATCCTCGGTCCCGGCACAGATTTATCTGATTACCAAACCCTTCCTTCACCTCTGACAAGATGTGTATTAATCACAACTTGTGAATGTGTGGAATGCCAGGCCTCCACCGTGGTTCGGATCCCACGTTAAACTGTAGGTCCTCCATTTCATCTCACAATCACCCTACCATTACACATTAGCGTAAGTGCGTACAACTCGAACGGGTAGTAAGACGCGGTGCTAATAATAATAATAATAATAATGATAATAATAATTTTGGGAGTATCCGCTTTGGTGGCCGCATGGTCAAACATGCTACTCTCTTGTTGGACTAGATTGTCGAAGGCGGGAATATTGGTGTTCGATCCCAGTCTGGTGCGTTGAGGGTGGTTTACCTAAATGGTTATCAACCCTCCCTCCACGCGAATGAAGGTGCACTTACTCTTAATTAAACCTTCATAATATCCGACCCATTAGTGTAATTAGTAGGTACATAAACGCATAACCCAAACGGGTAGTAAGAGTGGGGGCTAAAAAAAAACTTTAGGGACTACAAAATTGAAAATAAGATTATATTCGGGGATACCCGAACAAAAGATGTTTAAATATCACTGCTCTTTATTTCCATCTGGCCTCTCGGCTGGTGTACCTGGGAGTGATAATCCTGAGGGTATCATCATCCAGCCACTGGACCAGCTTAATGACGTCATGAGGGTCTGCAGGGGAGGGATACACCTTCTCTTCCAGCTCGTACTGGTCGCAGTGGCAGAACGCCGTCGACAAGTGAATCAGGGCCTGTTTCACAGAGGACATCACATGGTTTGTTTATTTATATTACTATTATTATTATTATTATTATTATTATTATTATTATTAGCACCGCGTCTTACTACCCGTTCGGGTTGTACGCACTTACGCTAATAGGCCTGGCATTCCCCACATTCACAAGTTGTGATTAATACACGTCTTGTCAAAGGTGAAGGAAGGGTTTGGCAATCAGATAAATCTGTGTCGGGACCGAGGATTGAATTTACATTTATAGCTTCTTACACAATTTCTGATACTACTTAACAAAACAAAACAAAAAACCTCTGAAATTATTAAAAAATCACTTAAAATAAGATACAATAATGTCTACATTGCAGTTTTAATAGGAATACATCTATCCGACAGGTTTAAAAGTGAGTATATCTACTTTCATGTATTCAAACGTCAGGTTATTTGATTTACAGCTGTAACATTTGATAAATATTATCAACTAGCAATCCCGCATGGCGTTCCCCGTGACCCACCAAACATTTGTTAAAAAATAGCCTAATTAAAAATTTAAAAATCCTGCTTCGAGGTGCATTCGGACCCCCTTCCGTCCACCTATGTTAAAAATCTCATAGCTCTTCGAGCAGTATATTTGGCTGGGCATTGCACACAAACAAACAAACAAACACTTCCTTTTATTAATATATATGATACCTATACATTTTTACTTTTCATCCATTATTGTTTCAAGCCTGCGGCCTAGGTCAGTTTTTATTCATACCGTATATTTTCCACTGCCGGCTTACTAGCTCTGTCGTAGCTTCATATGCCTATAATCTAACTTAAGACGAAGGACAGGCACAACATCTAGTCCCCTGTTGTTAATTAATCAATTTGAAAGCGTAAACCCATATTTTATAAATGATAAATGTTTGGCCATGCCGGGAATCGAACCCGGAAACCTTATATTAGTAGGCAGACATGCTACCGGCTGACGTAAGGCGTAGGACTCTTCTAAAATAACACTAGTAATATAGTTGAATGTCAACACACAAGTTGCAAATCGTAATTACGGGAATGGTCATATGGTAGAGACCATATTTAAATTAATTTAATTAATATAGTAAGTAAGATACCATCAATTTTTTTGTTTCAAAAAATGTATCTTTCTTTAAAGTCGTTTCCTGACAGTTGATTTATGTAGTCTACAGATAAGTTGTATGTATATGTAAAGTAAAATCCTGTTAAATCGAACCTAGGTTGTCCAAAATTCCGGATAATCCGAAAACACTTTTCGGAAAACTAAAGAAAAAAAATTAAGCAAAATGAAATATATTTTATTGGTTTACAAGCTCAAAGTTAAAAGAGAATTGTAAGAAACCGTAATACCTGATAATAAATGCTTAATATTTAAGTGTTGTAATCAACACAAGGTGTTTTCCTGTAACTAAAAATAATTCCAATACATAATTACGAGTTATTAATCAGTTGAATAAATGAAAGTTTGATTGAACTCATTAAACTGTAATTTAAAATTCGTGAAAATTCCGTATCCATGTATTATCCCATTGAATCCTAATTTTCGATAGTTCGGACAAGTTCGGTTCCAATTAGTTTGTATTAACGAGGTTCTAATGAATATGTTTGTTTATGTATATGTATAGAAATGTTTTTTGAGGGATGGGGGCTTTGAGGTGTCTAAGTTTTTATTTATTTACTTTTATAGTTAGGAATTTATAAGTAATTTTAACATATATAATTGTATACATTTTTCTAATTGGGGATTTTAAGGACACTTTTTATTTGTAATTGTATTCGTATCAAATTAATCGTAAGAATGTTCTTAAAATTTAGTCTATAATATACATCTTTGATGCTTGCTCTATATTATGGTTAAACTTAAATAGTTTTAAAGCGCACTTCAGTATTTGCATGGTCTAACACGCTACTCTTGCAGTATACTAGACTGACGATGGCGGGGAGGTCAAGGTTCGAATCTCGGTCGGGTGTACTGAGAGTGGTTTTTACCAATTGTTTTTCCACTCTTTCTCCACGAAAATTCAAATACCCTTCTTATAGATGTAACTTTCCTAATTTCCCGGCACAGATTTATCTGATTACTAAACCCTTCCTTCACCTCTGACAAGACGTGTATTAATCACATCTTGTGAATGTGGGGAATGCCAGGTCTCCACCGTGGTTCGGATCCCACGTTAAACTGTAGGTCCTCCATTTCATCTCACAATCGCCCTACCATCACACATCACGGGTAGTAAGACGCTAATAATAATAATAATAATAATAATAATAATAAAATCTTTCCTAATACTTAAAACCACTAGCGTAATTAGTGCATAAGCGAGTAACAAACTGGTAATAAGACACGGTGCTGAAAAAATATAAGTTTTTAATTTTTATTAGAATTATATGCAATCTTGAAAGGTGAGGGGGTTGATGCCACACTTGTCCCCCCGTGGGTGCTTCACTGTTGTGACTTACTTGTTTTAAACGTTTATTAAAATGATTGGCAATCTTGAGGGTAGGAGGCAGTTACTCCCTCAGCCCCCCCCCCCCTCTATTCTGTGGGTGCTTTTAAAATGATTTGCAATCTTGAGGGTAGGGGGCAGTTACTCCCTCAGCCCCCCCCCCTCTATTCTGTGGGTGCTTTTAAAATGATTTGCAATCTTAAGGGTAGGGGGCAGTTACTCCCTTAGCCCCCCCCCTATTCTGTGGGTGCTTTTAAAATGATTTGCAATCTTGAGGGTGGGGGAACAGTTACTCCCTCAGTCCCCCCCCTCCTCTTCAGTGGGTTCTTCACTGATGTAACTGGTTTTAAACTGTTAATAAAATGATTTTCAATCTTGTGTAATGTGTAGAGGGTTAAAATACCCCCCAGTCCTGACCACACCTGCAAGTTCTTCATCTCCCGGCACAACTGCAACAGTCTAAGGGTTGCCAGGGTGTTGTGCTCCACGGCCAACTTGATCTCGGCCTCAAGACGCAGAGAAGCTGCGCAGTGGAACACGATGTCAACCTCCTCCGCCAGAAGACGTCTGTTTTCCTCGCTCAGCCCCAGGTCCGGCAGGGTGATGTCCCCTTCCAAGGCGGTGATCTTCTTCAACGCGCCCGGGTTCGTGGCCCGGAGCTTTTCGAACAGCTGCAACACAAAACAGATAAATAAAACGACCCACCCCGAGGTATGAGCCTATAACATATCGATATAAAGTATGAATTAAATCCATCAAACAGTGTTTGCTGTAGCTTCAGGTACAGACAGATAGACAGAGGACAAACAGAATGGAAAGAAACGCCTTTTTGGGTTCAGGAAAACATAAAATATCAAGAATCATCATATTCTCAAGGTTCAAATTTTTCACGATTGCAATAATTTCTCTGAGAAAGTAACACTCTGTATAGTGGGCTTGTTCGAAATGTTCGTCATAGTTTTTATTGGTGTTTAACGAGATTATTTTATAAAGGACTGTTATTTGGATTACCTTATTTGACCTAATAGTATATATATTTAGCACAGCGTCTTACTAACCGTTTGGGTTATACGCTTTAAGTACTAATTACGCTAGTGAATTAGGAATTGGGAAGGTTGAATTAGAGGATATAATTTATTTCAGATGTAGATTATTGAATATGTATAACTTGTATTTAACACCAACAATCGTAGGTGACCTGGTAGTCTGGGGGTAATGTGTCAGATTTCTGTGCTTGGGGTCTGGTGTTCAATCCTCGGTTCTAGCACAGATTTATCTTATTGCTAAACCCTTCCCTCACCTCTGACAAGACGTGTATTAATCGCAACTTATGAATCTGTGGAATGCCAGGCCTCCACCGTGGTTCGGATCCCACGTGAACCAGCATTTGCGTGGAGGGAGAGTAGAAAACCATTTAGGAAAAACCACCCCCAGTTCACCCGGCCGAGATTCGAACCTCGATCTCCCCATCCTTAGCAGTAGAGCTCAACACGACAAGCGCGTTAGCCAACTACGCCACCGATGCGGGTACCTAATAGTAGCCCCGGCTATTATTAACAACTATACTTTTAACCACGGATAAAATTGAATCTCACAGCTACTTTTGGAGTTCAGACTACAAAAATGACCTCTATAAATACGGCGGGGAAAACTAGTCGTGACTGAATAGTAAGGATCACGATTCTATTTGAGTGGTACGGCCCTTCTATGAAGTCAAGTGCGGGGATTACTGGTAATGCTCAGTCAGGGGTTGGATAACAGTAAGGGGGTTACTATGAAAATTGAGTAATGTGAGGCCAACGAAAAACTATCGGAATACCTATGTCCTGGCGACAATTAAGTCGGCCCGGCCACTATTAAGACCCCGGCTACTATTAACAACGTAACTTTTTATCCCAGCTACTATTGGAGCCCTCGGATACTTCATGTCCCCAGCTACTATTTAGGTCAAATACGGTATTAACATTAACATTTCCCGAAATTAGGGTGTTAAAAGTTACTGTGCGAATGTTCAATGTAGACGACTCACATGCCGCCATCTTTATTTAGGTAAAATTTGCTTCAGTGTTTGAATTTTCTTAAATCCCCGCAAATTCGGGTAAACTTCCTTTAAAATTTAAACCTTTATTTAAGCACCGCTTCTTACTACCCGTTCGGGATACATGCATTTATGGGCCTACTAACTATGCTAATGTGTTAGGGATTGGGAAGGTTTAATTCTACCCGCATTCTCATGGAAGGAGCGTGGAAAACCATTTATGAAAAGTTATCCTCAGTACGTCCAACCGGTATTTGAACCCTGATCTCTATATTTTAGGCAGTCCTGTCAATTGCGAGAGTGACGCCTTGGGCTATCCGACCACTGAAGTGGGTTAAATTCAACTTTACTCATACGTAACACATCAGCAGAATTAGTATATATGCAGATAAACCGAACTGATAGTATTACGCGCTTCTATAAAAAAAAATCCATATGAGTTTGCGAACAGTTTATTATTATTAGCACCGCGTCTTACTACCCATTCGGGTTATACGCACTTACGCTAATGTGTAATGGTAGGGTGATTGTGAGATGAAATGAAGGACCTACAGTTTAACGTGGAATCCGAACCACGGTGGAGACCTGGCATTCCTCACATTCACAAGATGTCTTGTCAGAGGTGAAGGAAGGTTTGCGAACTGAATAAAGTACTAAACACTCCTGGTGTGCATTTGGCACCAGATATCGGTTGAGACCCTGATTCATGGTAAATTAAATTATTGGGTTTCGATAAATAAAAAGTTGTAGAAATTAAATTTTAATAGTACAGTTGGTCCTCTTTTTTTTCTGTTAATTTCAGGCAAAAAAATAAAAAAATACAAAGAACGGTGACGTGTGTTACTTAGTAAAAAAGGTGTATAGTTTTAACATCGTTAATTTTCAATAAAATCAGTTTAATTGATAATTTATTCACCAAATAATCTTTAGTTTTCTCGTGTATAAAATATATTTTAAAATGCTACGGTGAATTTAAAAAAAACATTTTATATTCATTTTCATGTTTTAGCACAAGTTTGTAAAAACATATCTTGTGATATTTCGGTGTCTCCAATCACTACACTCACCGGCAGCTTGGTGATCTCTTCCACTCTGGTAGAGGGGGTGACCCCTCTCTTGGGTCTGACGAGGATGTAGATACGGTGGACATCAGGACAGCCCCTCAGCAGCTTCTCCAACAACACCTTGCCCATGAACCCGGTACCTCCTGTGACGAACACCCTCTTGTCGCGGTACCACTCCACGATACTCATCTCACTCTCCATCCTGTATCATCAGAACAAACATTCTACACTCCACGATACTCGTCTCACCCTCCATCCTGTATCATCAGAACAAACATTCTACACTCCACGATACTCGAC
Organism: Timema monikensis; assembly: GCA_902151445.1. Classification (NCBI taxonomy): domain Eukaryota; kingdom Metazoa; phylum Arthropoda; class Insecta; order Phasmatodea; family Timematidae; genus Timema; species Timema monikensis. The sequence continues at coordinate 50,170 of CABFVZ010002222.1, forward strand.
TCACCTTTCGTCCTGTATCACAAGAACAAACATTCTACACTCCACGATACTCGTCTCACCCTCCGTCCTGTATCATCAGAACAAACATTCTACACTCCACGATACTCGTCTCACCCTCCATCCTGTATCACCAGAACAAACATTCTACACTCCACGATACTCGTCTCACCCTCCATCCTGTATCACCAGAACAAACATTCTACACTCCACGATACTCGTCTCACCCTCCATCCTGTATCACCAGAACAAACATTCTACACTCCACGATACTCGTCTCACCCTCCATCCTGTATCACCAGAACAAACATTCTACACTCCACGATACTCGTCTCACCCTCCATCCTGTATCACCAGAACAAACATTCTACACTCCACGATACTCGTCTCACCCTCCATCCTGTATCACCAGAACAAACATTCTACACTCCACGATACTCGTCTCACCCTCCATCCTGTATCACCAGAACAAACATTCTACACTCCACGATACTCGTCTCACCCTCCATCCTGTATCACCAGAACAAACATTCTACACTCCACGATACTCGTCTCACCCTCCATCCTGTATCACCAGAACAAACATTCTACACTCCACGATACTCGTCTCACCCTCCATCCTGTATCACCAGAACAAACATTCTACACTCCACGATACTCGTCTCACCCTCCATCCTGTATCACCAGAACAAACATTCTACACTCCACGATACTCGTCTCACTCTCCCTCCTGTATCACCAGAACAAACATTCTACACTCCACGATACTCATCTCACTCTCCATCCTGTATCATCAGAACAAACATTCTACACTCCACGATAGTCATCTCACCCTCCGTCCTGTATCATCAGAACAAACATTCTACACTCCACGATAGTCATCTCACCCTCCATCCTGGATCACCAGAACAAACATTCTACACTCCACGATACTCGTCTCACTCTCCACCACCCATTTATCTATAGAAGGGGCCGGGACAATATGTGAATATACTTTATTTATTGTACACTAAATTTTTTAATAAATCCCAAATAAACATGATCGTTGGATAGGTCTTAAAAGAGTTTGCCATTCTTGAGAAATGTTCGCCTTCTTTTCCCAGACCCAAGAATTCGTTTCATTCCTAGCAACTTCCTTTGTCCTCCGATACCATATTGGATGTAATTAAAAATAGCTTGTTATTGTTGAAATGTTGACAGAGGTATTTCTTTACAATAGGAAGTTTTAAAATATGCATCTCGTATGTGGATATTAATATTACAAATTATTAAAGTTAATTTTAAATTTTCATACTAATATGTGAAATCCCCCCCCATCACCCGACTCATTTTCAGAGGATCATTTAAAATGAAAAGGGTCTTCAAACATTTTCAAAGATGGCTCCAACAATTCCTGTGAGTATGGGTCCATACCCCCCTGATAACCACCCCTAATAATCACATGACTAGTGCTGCTGGATATAACACTGCATGACAGCTCCTAGAGTCACTGAAAATTGTTTCAGTGGTCGAACGGTCTAAGGCGTCCCTCTCGTAATAGACTGACCTGCTGAAGTGTTTTTTTTTATCGTTTCTCACATTCATGGAAGAGGCTTTCTGTGGGCAGTGCTGCCAACTACGCTTTTTTTTTATCCCTCGTTAGATATAGATTTATCTATAGTGGTTCTGACGGCTAAAATATTAAAATAGAATGTCTAGATTTTTTTGCCAGTAAAAAATACTTCAAGTTTTTTTTTATTGTTTACTTAATTTTAAAGTAATATAGGTATGAGTTAAGAAAATGGCAATTCTGTTTTGAATTAGTGGATACACTTCTCTTTAAAAGTATTACACGAAGAAAGAGGTATCCTCTATTTTTATTTATAATTTATCTAGACACTTGAGTGTTTAAAATATTAATTCGCAACAATATTTTAGGTCAGGTATTTTGACAGCTCAATTATATTTTGAGCATGACTCGACTATAATTTAAAATAGCCTAAACATTTATTTTCTTTGTTTGGTTTCTCAAACATTTTCCCCGTAGCAGACCACTTGGTATTCGTTAGATGCGTGCGTGGGCCACCCACCACAATATACCACCCACCACAATACACCACCCACCGCAATACACCACCCACCACAATACACCACCCACCGCAATACACCACCCACCGCAATATACCACTCACCACAATATACCACTCACCACAATATACCACCCACCACAATATACCACCCACCACAATACACCACCCACCACAATATACCACCCACAGCAATATACCACCCACCACAATACACCACCCACCACAATATACCACCCACCACAATATACCACCCACCACAATATACCACCCACCACAATATACCACCCACCACAATATACCACCCACCGCAATATACCACCCACCACAATATACCATTCACCACAATATACCATCCACCACAATATACCATCCACCACAATATACCACCCACCTGTCACTTGTTGAAGCAGGAAATGTTCTAGTCAAAGTGTTTATCAAGTAGGACAGACAGACTATTTATTGGACTGGTATTATTGGGGGGGAGTAGACTATAGTTAACCTGACGGAGCTAACATGTCAATATTGTACTAGTTTGATTTAGTTTACTTTTTACTTTCTAATAAAGAGAACAAATTTTGAAACTGTAACAAATGTTGTCCTCGAGATTATTATTAACTCTACGTTATATGTGCCCCATAACCCAAAAACAATTCTGTATGTCCTCTGGGTGTGGTTTTTATTTTTATTGAAGTCGTCAAATAAAGAATAGTTTAATGTTGGATAATTTTCAAAAATCGACCTAACGATATCTGTGAAGTCCATAAATATCATTTGAGGTTTGATTAGTGATTACTTATTTTTGAAAACGATAATAGACCATTTTAGAAAGCAAATATGATTGTAACATAACATTAATTTTGTGTGGACCACCTGGCAAACTGACATGGACCACAGTTTGGGAAACACTGGTTTAAAGGTTTTGTTTTTATAAAATTTAAAATCCAGCTTTATTTAGTTCAAATCTATCGAGAGTAATTTTGATCTCATCTGACGAGATATCTGTAAAATGATTTGGCAAACACCGGTAGTGAAACGACGTGTGAAAAACTCGCATTCACAGGAGAACCAACCTTGAACTAATTTTTAGACTCCTTACATAACTTCTGATGCACAGAATAAAATCCTGTTGTACTTTCTCATCATCTCGAAAGGATGTGATGGCTGGATTAGTATCTAGAAAAACTAGTTTTAAAGGTTCCTTGAGAGATAGCGTTCCTAATTATGAAGTTGTAATTTGAGGTTTTTTCTTTCCCAAGCACTACATCCTATACCTGTAACTGTAGTGGTTATGTCAGTAACATATTATATTTGTAGATTGGCATCTTTATATATGCCTAGATATAAACTTTAGACCTTGAGGTGAAAGTGTTGGGAGCGTGAGAAAAGATCGGTTTTTTGGTAGTTTGGTATCAAAACTTTTTTGGTATAAATAATATTTGAATTTTCTTCACATGTTGATATAAACAGTTGTTAAATATCTGTTAATGGTATCTTGGAATTTAAATACAACTTCTCTCTTAATTAAAAATTGTTCTCATCTAATGCCGCTATGGTCATTACCGATATTTAACAACTGTTAATATCACCGTGTGAAGAAAATAAAACTCTTTGTGTTTCTACTGGAGAAATATTGTATTAATTTTATAACCCAAAAAAAAGTGTTGCTGTAAAAACTGCAAAAACACTTACCTCTTATCGTGATCCTTACATCCCCAAATTAAAGTTGTTTTTTTAAGAGAAAAGTTTGTGTTTTAACAGACACATCTATTATTCACTATTTGTTCTTGCAAAAAAATAATATATATATACATATATACTAGCTATGACACTGGTCAGCGAGAAAGTATAAATCACTGTCAGGCCACACGGCTTAAAATTCAATGATCTGTGTCGGGTTCTGGAACAACTTTTTTATTCTGTCTAATCTTATTCTCCCTTTCGCCTCTCACCTACTACCTTCGTCATGTCAATAAGAAAGAGGGTAAAGAAAACTACCAAGCTTCTTATGTCAAGACAAATAGGGCCAAAAATTCTTAAAATGTTCTGTTTTGAGCCAATCAAAAATATTCTGTATTTGTTAGAGGTAGGCTAAATCTATATCCCCCCCCCCCTTTTTTTTATCAAGCCTAGTATCATATCTCAACAAATGAGCTTGAAAAGTCAGTGAAAATAAATTAATATCACAATTTCTCGCCCTTTTTTTTTTCAATTAATAAAACTCAAACTATAGGGTTGTTAAGGAAAAAGTGCCCTGTTTGAGTCTTTTGACTTTATTTTGGTATGAACCATATTTTGAAACAACAGTTCTTGAATATTCATCATGAGCATAGTATTGGCATTTGAACAGAACGTTTTTGAACAGAATGTTTTTAAACAAAGACAATGAAAAAGTCACGTTATAATTCTGTGATGCTCATGACAAAATGTACAAGTACGAACTATTTTGCTCTCTAAACACGCTCTTCCCCAGCGCAGAGCATGGGACTGGACCCAATCCACAGGTGTGTGACATTCAGCAGATGGCACACATATATTCCAGAACAATCGAGATTGTAAAAGAAAACTAAACTTTTCTACTGTGGCACTGTTTAATTTATTTTGGCATAGACTAAATAAACTTAAGATATTTCTTACGAGAATGAAGCTCTGATTCTACAAAACTACTAATCAAAACTATTGATAACATTTTGGGAAAATGTACCTGAATTTGCATGGAGAAAGCATGGCGAAACCTGTTAGGATAAAAACCGTACTCAGGACATACGATCACTCCGTCACTGGGGAACCAGCTTATACGAGGCGGATGGATACCTTTTCCTTCGTGCCCACTGATATGGTCTATGTTTATGTGTATTGAATCCTAATTCATTTAAAATGAGCGTACGCTGGAAACATAAACATTTGACCTGGCTTTCAAGAGACTATCTTGATGTCACTTAGCCCAGAAAAAAAAATGTCGAAGTAGGGATTTCCGCATTCTTCAGTTGAAAACACCAAAATTTAGATCAGTTAAATAGTATTTTTCATTTTAACACATTTTCTGATCAATTTTCCCTAAATTTAATAATACTACTTTCATTTAAAAAATAATTACCAAAAAAGTAATCATGGTAAGACGTGTGGTTCGAGTTGTATTACGTTTTACATGCTATCCTTGAGGTGAAACTAGCTCTTACGTATGTAGTTGATTCAGTCAGCTCTAACCAGTTGAAACTGTTTTACTATATTTAAAAATAAATAGTACGCTGCATGATTTTATCTTTTTTTTTTCTTAAAATAGACATATTTATTAAAAACTCTATATAATATATTGTTTACGATACACTTCAGCAAAGAACATAAATAAACAATGCAAAGTATTACAGAAAAAAACTAGAAAAATGTATCTCTCCACCAAATAACTTTATATATATACATATGTATGTATATATATATATACATATGTATGTATATATGTATATATGTGTATATATATGTATATATACGTATACATATATATATTTTAGGGATTATTGGTTTTATAAAAATACATTTCAAATAAAATATTTTTATTCTTAATAGTTCTCTTCGTCATCATCAACTACTGTTTCCAGCTTGTGTCCGGGTAGGGTTAGTAAAATGCCTCCAACTTCCTCTATACTTCCACCATTCTGCCTCCTATAAGTGCTTCTATTTTTATTCTCTCTCTTGGCCTCCCTTGTAGCCTTATTCCTATATACTGCGTATCCATCTTTTCTTTGACATCCTCTCCTTCTCCAGTTTCATTACGTGCCCTCGTTTTGCTTCCTCCACTATCTCGCGTACTCCCTTCACCCCAACTCTTTCCCGGATAACTTCGTTCCTGATCCTGTTCCTCCTCGTGACAGCTAACATGCTCCTCACAGCCTTCATTCCCATGGCCTTCACTTTCCTAATCTCTCTTACATTCACTGTCCTGTTTATGCTACATATGTTTCAATGGGTACAAGGTAGGCTACGCACTGGAAAAACACTTCCTTACACTTCAAGGGCATTTCTCTCAAGCACTTATAGAACTCTCCCTGCTCTCCTCTTCTCATTAGATGTTCTCTATTTCCCCCTTTCGCCTCAATCACGACTCAAAGATAAATTTTTAATAGCATCACAGCTTTACAAAGATTAATAAAATACTTAGAATCTGAAATACTTTCGGAAATACGATCAAAATTTAAAATTTCTTCTTATGTAAAGTACCCGGTCATTTTCATGTGAAAATGAGAGTTTACAAATTCTATTTGGAAAGTTAAATATTGGCCAAATACAAATTTTAATCAAAATTGTTAGAACTCATTTAGATAAAATCGGTTCTTTCTCTTTTTTTCCCTTTAGTAAATTACCCTTAATTTTAGGGTTAGCTATATAATTCTAAAATCTTCTTGGGAGAACCTTATGAAACCTAAATACAAAGTTTTAGCCCAATCAGTAAAATAGTTTTGGCTCTAGGCTAAGATTAAGACAAATGGGCAGATGGCATCACGAAAAACACTTTTTTTTTTTCAGAGCGTCATGAAACGTTCACATTTATCAAAATTTTGAGTTCAATTATTTATTTTTACTATCACAATATATCTCTCCCTAAAAGGATGAGAGAAAGTTACTATATAATCAAACTTAAAAATAATTATTTTAAAGTTAAAAACTACTAAACTGATCTCAATTTTCTCGTTATCAATAATAATCTGATTAATAGCTGGTTTGTGACATGGGCTCTTAAGGTGGGGATTTAAGGCGAGTGAGCAAAGGTTTTTACAATGTTTATATCAAAACTTGTTTGACCAAAATAAATCAAATATTTATCCAGTAGAAACTTAGAGATTAATTTTCTCTGCATGTCGATATCAACAGTTGTTGAATATCTGTCAAGGATGTCCTGGAATTTAATGACAACATTTATCTCAATTTAAAAAGTTTCTCATCTAATACCATTATACTCATCACTTATATTCAACAACTGTTGATATCAACATGTAAAGAAATTTAATCTGTACGTATCTACTGAAACAAAATCTTATTTATTTTGGTCAAAAAAAAAGTTTTGCTATAAAAATTGCAAAAACACTTTCCTTAACTCTCATTTCCTACACTCCCGCCTTAAGTACTAAATAATAGAGTAGTGTGCGGACAGATCAAAAAATATTTTTTTCAGCACCAGACACACACAGCTCACTTCTCAACAAAACTTGAAATCATTTTAAGTTTCAGAATTCAGATTAAATGCGCTAGTACTTACCATTTTAAGAATATTAATAATATTCATGATTTTGTTAGTAAAGAAAAATATAAGTTTAATTATTAAGGAAAGAAAACATTAAATATTATATTTGATGTTTTATGTACAAAAATCCACATAAGTAGTCAAGTAATGATTAGAAAGTTGATAATATTATACTATAAACTTTCTAATATTTATTATATTATCAACTTTCTAATCATTACTTGACTACTAGATATGGATTTTTGTACACAAAATATCAAGTTAATTCAAATCTAATATTTAAAAGTTATCTTTCCTTATCAATTAAATTTGTTGATAATTTATAGTGCCAGTGTGCTGATTACTATCACCCGCTTTGATGGTCACATGGTCTAGTGCGTCACTCACGTGTTAGATTGGATTGCCAGGGAGACTTGGGTTCGAATCCTGGTAGGTTGTGTTGAAAGTAGTTTTTCCTAAATGGTTTCCCACTATACCACCACACAAATGCTGCCTCTAAAGTTGTACCTTCTTTATTCTTATCCCAATAGTTCAAGCTCCGCCTCGGTATCCGCATAGCATGAGGCAGCGGTCGGCAACCTACGGCCCGCCGACTGATTTTGTTCTGGTCCGAAAATAAACAATTGTGTTCATAAAAATTAAAAATATAAAGTGGAAATTTATACTAAATTTTTTTCTATATTGGTCCACAATTTTTTATAAAAAAAGCACATTCGGCCAGTGATATCACAAAGTTGCTGATTCCTGGTTTAAAGTGTCACATTTTCAATAGACTAAACTTTCAATGGGGGGGAAGGAGGTAGAACGGGGTTCAAATACTTGTTGAGCGTATTGAAGGTGATTTTTCCTAAATAGTTTTTCGATCTTCCTCCACGCAAATGCGGGTACACTTACTCTAAAATTCAATCCTCCCCATAGCTAACAGAGTAGCGTAGTTAGTACAAATATACTACGTATAACTTGAACGGGTAGTAAGATGCAGCGCTAAAAATAATTGCAATATTCCAAACCAATAACATTAATATTAGCTAATATGTAAGAGACATCAGTTGAGAAAATGGCAAGACGCGTTGTAACAAAAACCTGTGAAACATGTCTGGATCATTTTCAGAGTCAAGGACACTATCCATGCGGCCGATCATAAAGTTGATGTAAAAATAATACATCGGACACATTTTTACCGAGGCGTCTTTAAAACAGATGACACCCTCACCAGTGAGAACACGGACTTAGTCGTCAGATGAGAAATATATGACACGCGTGCCACTCAATTGCACACCAACATGAACAAACTGACTTTTCCCACAGTGGTATGATTTTTTTTTGTAAGTCAATAATTTTCCACCCGCATTTGTGGCTGCATGGTCTAATGCACTACTCTCGCATTAGCAGCACTTTCAATGACGGGGAAATCGAGGTTCGAAACTCAGTTGGGTCAACTGAGGGTGATTTTCCCCTAAATGTCCCCCCCCCCCTCTCTCTTTCTACGCAAATGCGGTTATGCTTTCTCTAAATATAACTTCCTTAATCCATAAAACAACTAGCGTAATTAGTATATAAACGTTTAACACAAATTGGTAGTAAGAAACGGTGATTTAAAAGATATATATATATATATACTTCAACAGCTATATCATTTATTGTCATGTCATCATGAAGTTTATTAAGTCAATGGCTATAAATCGTCTTGGCTCGCACTTAGGTGCAACTTGTGTGCTGTTGAACCCAACAAGTTATGAACCGAACATAAAAATATATATTGTCTAGAAAAATACAACATGGTTCAAACAATCAGGGAAAAGCTTGTTTTAAGTTTTTATTATTATTATTATTATTAGCACCGCGTCTTACTACCCGTTCGGGTTATACGCACGTACGCTAATGTGTAATGGTAGTGTGATAGTGAGATGAAATGAAGGACCTACAGTTTAATGTGGAATCCGAACCACGGTGGCGGCCTGTCATTCCACACATTCACAAGATGTCTTGTCAGAGGTGAAGGAAGGGTTTGGAAATCAGATAAATCTGTGCCGGGACCGAGGATCGAACCCCGGCCGCCAGCATAGAAGTCTGACACCTTACCCCTAGACCACCAGGTCACCTTTAAGTTTTTGATTTTAACATAAATATATTGTCTTTTTTTCCCATTTAAGGTGTTATTTTTAATGTTTTTAATTTAAGTTATTGAAATTAATATGGTCTAAGACGTTGTAAATTTAATGAATTTCCCCCATCTCATTATGTAGTCATTATTAAAATGATTACAATTTTATTTTAGTGTTTTTATCTCCGCGCCTTACTACCTGTTCAGGTTATACGAATATATTAATACTCTACTGGGGTAGAGATGAGGAAGGAAACATTTTAGAGGTAATTTACCCGCATTTGCTTGGAAGGAGAGTGGGAAACAATTTAGGGAAAAACCTCCCTCACCTGACCCAACCATATTTCGAACCTCTATCTCCTCGTCATGAGTTGGCCGGTCTAACACGAGAGTGACGCCTTAGACCGTTCGACCACTGAAGCGGGTAGGTCATTTATTAAGTTTCATAATATTTAACAAGTTTTTATATTTTAATACTCATTAAAAACATAAATATGAGGTGGAACACTAAACCAGTTCAGAATTCAACTAGCCCTTAAGTGGTACACTGGCCGTAAACGTTTAGTCATATCTGGGTTAGACGATGGTAAAGAGTTCAGGGTTCGAATCCTGGCTAAGTGTACTAACGTAGTATTGATTCCCTAGTCTAGATGGTTTCTCCAAATTTTTTCATGCAAATACAGGCACATACCATATAATTATACCTTTCTCATCCCTATCCATTAGTGTAAATATGTGGAACTACCTGGACGGTTAGTAATACGCTATGCACTTAAAAATAAATCCTTAGTGAAACTTGTTAAGCACATCTCATGACGTGTACTTGGGTCATTTTAAAATAAATTATTAGCAAAACTTTAATAGGAACATTAAATTACGTGAATTTCATTCATTTTAAAATAAATTCTTAGCAGCACTTCAAAAGCTAAATTTCATTACATGTATTTAGTTGAAATAATGGGTACATTTGATAATGTAAGTTTAGGTATTTTTCTTAAATAAATTATTTTCAAATATTTTATAAGCATATTTTATGACTTTTAGCAGTAATTTTAAAATCGATTCCTTACAAAACTTTAATAAGAAGCTACATTTTATGACATTTATTTCTGCCGCTTTAAAATATATTATTTACCAAAAAAAATATATAGGTATTACATTTCCTGATGTGTATTTTGGTCACTTTGAAAATTAATTATTTACATATCTTTTATGACGTGTACTCAAGTAATTTTTAAATAAATTCTTTATTATAATTATTATTATTATTAGCACCGCGTCTTACTACCCATTCGGGCTATACGCACTTACGCTAATGTGTAATGGTAGGGTGATTGCGAGATGAAATGAAGGAAACCACGGTGGAGGCCTGGCATTCCCCACATTCACAAGATGTCTTGTCAGAGGTGAAGGAAGAGTTTGGTAATCAGATAAATCTTTGCCTGAACCGAGGATTGAACCCCGGCCGCCAGCATAGAAGTCTGACACCTTACCCCTAGACCACCAGCTCACCGACAATAAATTTAAAAAAAATATATATGTATAAGTAAATGTAATTACATGTTTTTCAATCATTTCAAAATAAATTCTTAGCAACAAATTTAATAGGAAGAATACAGTCCTTAACGTGTATTTTGGTAATTTTAAAACTACTTAACCTAAAATAAGGTAAAGGCTATTGGTTGAGGGGCTACACCAAAACTTAACTGTAATAACTATACTAGCACTTATACGCACCTATAGTTTAGACTAATGAGGATTAATCCAGTAACACCAGAAAACTGTCAGTTGAAGAGTCACGTCCACACCTTACACCAACGGGCAGCCAAATAAAGGAGATTAGACAACGAAGGATGAGTCTTATATGAGTGTAATAAATCGTAGACTTTCCCTGGCGGCAAATAGAGAAACAATCCAGAGGAGGTGTCGATAGTAACTGATTGGGTTGTCCAGTCGGATGGAACTGGTCCTACAGCTTGCTCGCGTGTCGTGGATTGTTGGAATTAGATAATAATATATAACTTGATGCAACACTGTTTTAGTGATGTTGTGAAAGGGGGAGGGGGAGTAATACTAATGAAAGGGATTGGAGGGAGCTCCCCCCCCCCTTCCCAACCAAATGCCGGAACCAAAGTGAGAGTGGAAGAGGTTGTGAGGGAGTAGGGAGGGCAATACTTACGAAAGGGTTTGAAGGGGGGAGGTGGGAGGGGGGTACCCTTAAGTACCATAAAAAACAAGTAGAGTTTCGAATAGAAAGGTGTACCCCAAAACAATTGCGAACATTGGCCAATTAATAGCGTGCATCACATTACAATCAACTCCGTGATGCAGTCGGCTAGAAATCGTAAATTTACACGAACAATATTGCAAGTGGATAATTTCTAATTAGACATTAATGGAGATAAAGAGTTGATAGAAGTTCCTAATGCTGAACAGTGTAAAAAAATATTTAAGAATATTATAAAACTGATCACAGAACTTGAGATAGCAATGATGGGAGACCTAGGCTTTTGCATAAGAGTTTGAAAAACGCGTCAATAGAAAATGATTTACAAAATTAGATTTTTTAAATGTAATTTTTACCATCCTCTCTCTACACTAATGGGGGTATATTTATCTAACTCTCCTTCGACATCCTTACCCCGTAGCTTATATATAGTATACCACTATTTTTTTCACCATCCATCCATTTTATACACATTTTTAACTAAACTATTGAGGTAGGGATGAGGAAGATATAGTTTATAAGAAATGTACCAACATATGTGTGGAGGTTAGAATGGGAAACCGTTTAGGAAAAAACTAACTCCTGTGCACCCGGTCAAGGTTCGAACTTTTACCTTCTTGTCACTGGAATACCAAACTAGAGGAGCCTGACACCTTAGTCCATTTGCCCACTGATTCATCAGGTAAGTTGCTACCAATCCTTGTGTACACATAAAATATCAAAAATGTATATAATTAACTTAATTGAGAAACTTGAACATACAGGGATTCGAAACTTGAACATTTAATTAAACTCGCCACTGCTCTTCCAGTTGAGCTACCATGGCACTATTAGACGTTCTTCCAGTATTTGTTTTTACCCCTGCGTCCTACTTTCTGTTCAGACTATACACATATGATGCTTAATCTAATGGGATATGGATGATGAAGGAAATATTTTAGACGTTATCTACACACATTTGCGTGGAAGGAGAATGGTAAACAATTTTTTTTTTTTTTTANTTTTAGGAAAACCACCCTCGTTAAATTTGACCGGGACTCGAGCCCCAATCTCCCCGTCTTCCTCAGGACAGTCTAACATAAGAGTGACGCCCTCTAGACCATCAGGCCATGGAAGAGAATAGCTCAATTTTACTAGAGGTTTTTTATTGGCGGTTTAGTAATTAGTAAATGTAAGTAGGCCTGCTTGTTTTTATTCTGTCAAAACTTACAATTAGAGTCAATCGGTCTTCCTCAAGGCCGAATGGCTGGGAAGGTTACCTTCATTTCTAGGTGGGTCTTGATTTGATCACAAATGGAGTTTAAAATAAATAAGTAGTTGTGTATGCCTCACGTCCAAATGCGTGTAGTACTTAGTTGTTAGTTGTAGTTATGTCGTGACTTAAGGTCACTTGTCAATCATAACAATTTCTAAGTGTTGTTTTGAAATTACTTGCTAATAAGTGCCAACTTCATGACTCTTGGATAAATATTATTATTATTATCACCGCGTCTTACTACCCGTTCGGCTTATACGCACTTACGCTGATGCGTAATGGTAGGATGATTGTGAGATGAAATGGAGGACCTACAGTTTAACGTGTAATCCGAACCACGGTGGAGGCCTGGCATTCCTCACATTCACAAGTTGGGATTAATACACGTCTTCTCAGAGGTGAAGGAAGGTGTTTGACAATAATATAAATCTGTGCCGGGACCAAGGATTGAACCCGGATCCCAGAACAGAAGTCCGACACCTTACCCCTAGACCGCCAGGTCACCCTGGATAAATATTAACCTGGCTGATAAATATTTTTATCTGGTCGATAAGTTAAAAGTGCGTCTCATGGCCGCCAGATAGCATTTATCTGCCAGATAAAGAGTATTTATCCATCACATTTTTATCAGAAGGTTTAAGTACCTGATAAATTTTATTTGAAAGTTAAAATGGATGTTGCCATAGTGACGAGTTGTTTTTCATTATGTTTAGCTCTTCTCTGCAGCCCCCTTGTACCATCGGGGCAATGGATATTCCCGGAGGATTAGAAGCTATTTAGGTTAGCTAGTTGTAAGATTAGGACAAGATTAGAATAGGATAGGGACGGGACGGGATGGTAATAGGAAGGGGTAGGTGGGTGCTATAGGAGCCAAAACCTGTTTAGAAGTAAATAAATTGAATGGTGTGTAATAGTAGGAAATTGTTGTTCTGATACTGTGTAAATAAGTTCTGGATTTAAAAGTGTAAGATGCCAGGCCAAATTAGATTGGAAATTTTAAAAAAAATCCCTAAAACCATTAGCGTAATTATTACCTCCAACTTTCCTTATATGACGTCGTGTAGAAGACAGTCCTTCCAAAGGATGTCTAAAATCCAGTTTTCTTTGTACCGAAGAATCACATCCAAAATGGTTTTCTTACACCCACTCCTCTTTGGACTTGTTCATTTGTCACCCTGTATGTCTACCTGATTTTTTAAAGTCTTCTCCGGTACTTTTTATAAAATCATTTGAATCACATCGAGAATAACTTGTCCGCAGCATCAAGCTCACCTCAAGATCTGTTTGTTGCTTTACGATCCATCCGACGCGACGTGACTTATGTAAACACGTCAATAAAATACATTTTCTAATTAATTCCCCTGCAACCACACGGAATTACCCGATCGTGAAATTGAGTAGTTAGGGAAGAAAGAAAAGGATAAATTGTAGTGGGAAGTAGCTTTTTATGACACTTTTCTTCAGATCTCACGGAACGTGGTAAACACTTTCACATCAGAGTATGTAATAAATAGAAGGCACTAAGTGTTCAACATTCACTAAAACCTTACAAAGTTGTAATGAGGTAATTGTTTTACCCCACCATGTTTCACAACACGTTTGAATTGTATATATAAGTGTATATCTTTAAAATGAAAGTGTATCAGACCCGATATCAACATATTTTATTAGTCTAAGTTGACAAATAAGGACTTAAATAAAAATGTATTGACCTGAATGTGTGCAACCACTGTTAAAATTACAACCATTTTTTTTTCACCGGAAGTATAAAAGGTCACCCATTTCGCCTCCTCTCTCCCTTTCCTCCCATCTGCATTTTCGGAACCCCTGAGGGGGGCCATTGTCAAGTGGAAGGTACCCCTTAAGACCTTATCCTAAGAAATCACCCACCTCCCTCAAGCCCTTCCCTTCTGAGACTCATCTCTGGAGCCACTGGGCGGCCATGAGGTAAAACTGTAACAAATAAAATTGTCTATAGGCCTACTGAGGTTTTCTCAAACACTTTTTAAATATGATCGTATCATGTCTATGTTATAAATTTTCTATTTTTAAATAAAGTTTCTTTAAGACTAAATATCTATGTTTCTTTGTGTATTATTCATTTGAGAAAATTCTTTATTTTCTTTTATCCATACAAAGTCTTTACTAAAGAAAATAGTATATATAGGGTATATATATATTACTTTTACTCAAGTATTAAGCAATTTGCGCTTGTGTTCGCTAGTATATAATATGAATTACGCTAATGTTGCAAGGATGAGGAAGGAAGAATTGATAGGAAATGAACCCGCACTTTTCTGTAGAAAGAGTGGAAAACCATCTAGGAAAAAAAAATACCCTCGATATTACTGACTGGGTTTCGATCCCTGATCTCCTAGTCACCAGTTAACCAGACCAAATGATTTTGACATTATCACGTGCCAGTCGGCGTGGGGGTATGATGCCTTTTATAAAAAAAATACAACGGATTAATTAATAAAAAGTATTAAAATTTGATAAAAACTGTAATATTCTCATTGTATGTGGTTTATTCCCCCAACCCCTTCGTCTTACTACCCGTCCAGGTTTTACGAGATTTATACTATACTAATGTGTTAGGGGTGAGGAACTAGGAAGGTTGAATTGACAGGGATTGAACACAAATTCCCGTGGAGGGAGGATGTAAACCTATTTATTTAAAAAAAAAACTTAGTAGACTTCACCGGGAATCGAAACCCAATCCCTCAGTAATTGACAAATCAGCAGATTAGACGAGCTTGACTTTGATTCTGCTTCCTCGCCTATGCAGGTTGGAAATAAACATGTTAGTGTAAATTACTCGCCCAGACACTAAGTTGTTAGTGGGCTTTTTTTTATCACCGCGTCTTAATACCCATTCAGGCTATGCGCTTTCAGTTAGTTAACACCAGAACCAGAGGACACACAGATAAAGGCATCGATCTCGTATTGTTTGTTTGACCAATGTTAGGGATCTATGGGGCACGAATCTCACTCTTCTTGCTCGACGAAAATGCGAGAGCACTTCCTCTAAAATTCTACCTCTCTCATCCTTACCCACATAAGTGAGAATATGCGGATACCCTGGATGGGTACTAAGACGTGAAGCACGTAATAGCCCCGTTCGGTGGCCGTATGGTCTAAGGCGTCCCTCTCGCAATAGATTAGACTGCCGATGATGGGGATATCGGGGTTTAAATCCCGGTCGGGTGTACTGGTGATAGTTTTATTTAAATGGTTTTCCCTTCTCCCTCCACGCAAATATGGGTATATATACTCTAAATTCAACCTTCCTCATCCCTAACACATTAGCGTAATTAGTACACATGCGTATAACTTGAATCAGTATTTAGAAGCGGTGCTAAAAAAAACACAAAATAGTATATAATAGTTTATTTATGTTTTTTAAGTATGAATAAATTTATTTTAAAAAGTAGGACAAGGTCTTCAATTTTTTTTTTTCTTTTTTTTCGATATTCTTCACATATTTGAAGGAGAAAACCTGTTTGAAACACGTTCACTTGAGACGCGCATTTCTGGGACAACCTGACCAATATAGAGTCAATACCCGTCCCGTCATAGCGCTGCTGACCGGTGACATTATCAGAAGTGTGGAAACTTGTCTTCAAAACTGTGTGTCACAGGTAAACACTCGACTGGCTGTTGTCGCTGCTCTGTCATTCTTATATTGTGACATTAAAGGCCACATTACATTTATTCAAACACATAAATTGCATACTAATACAAAAGAGAATAGTACGCCTACCACTGTATACCTAACCTTATCAACAAGTGGACAAACCTGTTCTAAACACGGTCTAAACTCTAAATAGCGTATCGTGCAACATAGCAGACCCAACTCATCTCCCGGCTTGCGCGAGGTATGGGACTAAAAGGGAACCGAAAACACCTACGATATGTCAGAAATGTGTGCAGTGCATTCGTATTTTAATGATTACTCGAAATTTATATTATACTCATGGGTTAGGAATTGAGAAGGTTGAATATAAAGGAAGTGAACTCGTATTTGCTTGGAGGGAGAGTGGAAAAACTATTTAGGACAAAACCACCCCCAGTTCACCCATCCGAGCTTCGAACCTCGATCTACCCGTCCTCGGCAGTCTAGCTCAACACGAAACTAGCAGTGACGATGGGGGACAAAGCGACTAGGTTTCTTGTTAATAACTACAGTATATCCCTATTATGACAGAATGAAGATTTGTGCACAGAGCCTATCTGTGAAGCCATTCTAATATTATCAAAAACGGCCTTTTCAGTGAAGTTTTTATTCAAATATCATAATATTCCGACAATTTTCAGTATTGAGAACTTCTATCAACTCTTTATCTCCATTAAGGTTTAATCAAAGATGATCCACGTGCAATAGTGCGCGCTCCTAAGGCGGGGTGCTAGTGAGCGCGAGTTTAGTGCATTCATTTTGCAGTTTTTATAGCACAAACATTTTTTGGCCCAAATAAATCAAATATTTCTTCTATATAAACATAGAGTTTAATTTTCTGCACATGCTAGTCTCAACAGTTGTTGAATATCTGTCATGAGCATGGCAGTATTTGATGACAAACTCTTCTCTTTATTTAAAAAGTTTGTCACCAAATGCCGCCATGCTCATGACAGATATTCAACAACTGTTGAGATTAGCATGTGCAGAAAACTAAACTCTATGTTTCTATAGGGGACCTGGTGGTCTAGGGGTAAGGTGTCAGACTTCTATGCTGGCGGCCGGGGTTCAATCCTCGGTCCCGGCAAAGATTTATCTGATTACCAAACCCTTCCTTCACCTCTGACAAGAGATCTTGTGAATGTGGGGAATGCCAGGCCTCCACCGTGGTTCGGATTCCACGTTAAACTGTAGGTCCTTCATTTCATCTAACTATCACCCTACCATTACACATTAGCGTAAGTGCGTATAACCCGAATGGGTAGTAAGACGTGGTGCTAATAATAATAATATGTTTCTATAGAAGAAATATTTGATTTATTTCGGCCAAAAGATGTTTGTGCTATAAAAACTGCAAAAATACTGCCCTAAACTCGCGCTCACTAGCACCCCGCCTTAAGGCATTATTCTATTGTTGGACTGGCCCGCTGATTACGGCAAGATATGTGTTCGAATCCCGATAGATTCTACTGAGGTTGGTTTTTTCCCTAAATGTTTTCCACTCTTCTTCCACGCAAATGATGGGTAGATTATCTGTAAAATTCTTCCTTCCTCATCCCTACTCCATTCGAGTAAATATCATATATATGTATAGCCTGAACAATAAGACGAGGTGATATAAAAAGGGGACCAATACCAAATTATACGACGACAAAATAAAGGTGTAAGTCTCGCCTTGTCTTATTTCCCTACTAAAGGAAGGTTATGAATCACAACCAAGCCAAATTTACCGTCCCCTCCACCCTACCCTGAATAGTTTCCCATTCTCCTTTGAAACAATTGCGGGTACACTTTCTATGTGTTCTACCTTCCTCGCCCGTATGCAATAGTGTAAATATATGTAGGCCTATATATCTCGGAATGGTAGCAAAATGTGGAGCACAGGGGAAAAAACTGTAAAATTTTATGTTGAAGGAATATTAATTGTTTTTTTAAAAGCCGACCTTTTGGTCTAGTGGTCCCGGGATCGATTCCTGGTGGTAACATTTGTTTTTTTAGGAATGGGAATTGTTGTTTTTATGGTTGTCATGGTCTAGTTAATTAGGCTTAATTTAGGTTTAAGGTTTCTACTGGCCCCACGTAATCGTAATCATCATCATCATCATTATAATCACATCATCTCATAGAGATGAAGTAACCGCACTTACATGATGTCAGAAGACGGTTACATATCCATCACTGTAATTAGAATACCAGGAATGTAGAGCCGACAAACCCTGATGGCATACGATAAAAAAAAACTTGTTTTAAATGTTAATCTTTATTTTCAGTTACCACCAAAATTCTATTTTTTTTGGTGTGTGGAATATTCAAATTTATTATACCCTCTGTAACCCCCCTCCCCTTTCAATTGAGTTAATCGTAAGAAAAGCCGTTGGCCCCAAATAGAGACGATACTACTCTTATCTTTTAATATTTTCAACAAAAAAATTTCTTGTAAATTTGCCCTTGATTTTGTAGGTATAACCCTTCTCGGGTCTCTTGTAATCCAAAATTATTTTCTCTGAATAACTCTTACAAGCCGAGTCCTATAGGACGTTGTATATTCAAAGCGCCAATTCTATATTTGTCGAACCCGCCTCAGTGGCGTAATTAGCTCCCGCACTAGTTTCGTGTTTAGCTTGACTGCCGAGGACGGGGAGATTGAGGTTCGAATCTCGGCCGAGTGAACTGGAGGTGGTTTTCCCTAAGTGGTTCTCCCTAAGTGGTTCTCCACTCTCCCTCCACGCAAATTCGGGGTCCCTTTCCTCTAAATTCAACCCTCCCAATACCTAACCCATTAGAGTAATTAGTATTTAAGCGTATAGCCCGAACGGATAGTAAGACGTGGTGCTAAATAAATAAATAAATGTTTTGAATTCGACTTTTATCATAAAAGAAAAGCCAAACTCAAGAGAGTTATTTAAGGAACTACTTTATAACTAATTTATCCTGTAGAGGTTATGCCTCAAATATTTAAATTTACATTATTCTGCTTTATTTTTTTGCTCCCCGCTACTGCTTTTTAAATACTTCTGCTTTACTACTCTTTAGTCACTTTTTATTATTGTTATCTGTATCATGTGGTCAACAAAGTCAATCTCAGTTTTCTAGACTGGAGCCGCTACCTACCTACAAGTAGCTCCTCATTTTTCCTCCCTCACGAGACTGAGTTGACCCCGTTATAGATTCACTGCTTCACAGAGAATCTGAAAGCACCAGAGATCGAACCCGGGATCTCTGGATCAGTAGTCAGGAACTCTAACCATTAGATCACAAAAAGAGTCACTATTAAATAACACTATTACTAAAGAAATAGCTTTGGTGGCTGCATGGTCTAAGGCGTCACTCTCACAGTATACTAAACTGCCGATGACATGGAGATCAAGGTTCAAATCCCTGTCAGGTGTACTGAGGGAGGTTTTCCAAATTTGTTTTCCACTCTCCTTCCAAGCAAATGTGGGTACACTCCCTCTAAATCCATCTTTCGTAATCCCTAGCTCATTAGTATAATTAGTACATATGAGTATAACCTGATTAGGTAGTAATACGCGACGACAAAAAAAAAAAAGAATGCCAAACTTCTAAATATAAATACAAATGTATGTTGTAAATATAACTTTACAAAAGACTTATTGGGCTAGGCCAGTGAAATCGAACCGAGGGGTCGTGACCCCATTAATTGGGGTCGTGGAATGTTTCGGGTGGGGATGCAATGCATGTTTATCTACTATCAATGCTTCTATCTTTATCACTGTTTTTGAGTTTTCAAGGTTCACTTTTAATTTTCCTTTTACTTTTGCCGCTATAATCTTTCCTTCTGCAATTTGGATTCACACTGGATTAATTTTCTCCGTATTGATCATAAATTGTTGTATTTTGGATCTGACCAGATTGTTTGTTGTTCTTGAATCAACAATAAAATTATTATTTGTTCATCGTCTTTGTTGTCTAGTTCAGGTAATAGCGCAATAAAGCTTACTTCTACTTAATTACCTATATTTACCTTTCTTTCTTCGTTGCTGACTTGAAATCTTCCTCGATAATGCCATCCTCCTCTTCTTCGACATCTGGAACCACTCTGATTTTGCCTATTATTTTTGGTGAAATCAACGCTAAAATTATATCAACTTTTCCGCATAAATAACACCTTTTTTTTGGCTTGGTTTAAGTTGAACGAACATTCATCAAACCTGACCTTGATCTTTGACCCTGATCTCTCTTGTTTTTGACTAAAGTTGAGTATCCGACAACCTACTTTTCACTAAATCTTCAGTTAGTTTCTCATTGTATGTTTCCAGCACGGTAATTACAGTGGAGTACTTCAGTGGTAGCGTTAGCAGCAAATAACATACCATCGTGGGCCGATTCCGTCAACTCCAGATCAATCTCCAATTGATCGAATATCACGAAATGATCTTGTAGATATGTTCTAACTTATATAGTCGTGTTTCAGTTGTAAAAGTCGAGGGTAGAAAAACATCTAGAATCTAGGAGATAAATTATATATATATAAATAATAAAAGAGATGAGCCTGGCTTGTCACAAAAAAATGTAATTAACATTTCTTGTCAACATTAAAATATTGCGATGGGGAAGACGCGCCTTTACAATATAAAGGCAATCACAACTTTTTGGTGATTTTGGCCAACATGATGGAGCTGGAAGGACTGGTCAGTGTCAACATGTTTGGTTGGATTGTGTTGGCTCAATTATTGTGATATATAAAAAAAATGTTTACTGGCTTGATAGTTTTGTTGGTCATGGAGTGGAAGCAAAACAAACACAGTTAAACTAATTGATCTGTATCAAAAGTATTCTGTTCTTTGAAACGTTACCTCAGCTGATCACAAGAATTCAAATAATTGAGGATAGATACATTTACTGCGATGGATAATTTATTTGAATCCCCCGCTATTTTTTTACGGTTTTTTTTCTGCAAGAGTACACCTTCTGTCAACACCATAAATTAAGAAATAGTAAGTAAATACGTTGTTATCCATGGCTAGAAATGTGTAGACTAATAATTAAAAACTAAAGGAAGGCCAATTATGTTGGACCAAACAAGTTGGTATGAATAAACGCAGCTTACTCCCCCCTCCCCCCCCATATTATTTTGTATCTCAACATGTTGCATGATAAACAATGCTTTCGAATGCATTTGTTAAGTAAAATGACTACCGTTATTATTAAGTTATTATCTATAAAAATACATTTAATCTACAGTCACTAATTCTTATTACTATCATCAGCATCTTTTTGATTATTTTCTATCTCCATCATGTTTGGATATGCTATACCTAGAGGGTTAACGATGATCAGAGAGACAAAAATAAAACTTGTATGTTGCGTGCGACCGAGATAGGTATTTAAAGAGGTTGCAAAAAATAACCCCGAGGCCTGAGTGGATTTTTAATGGTGGGGGATCTAACTTCATGGACATGAGAATATATAATCTAGGGGACTCTTGCCAAACCGGTTTACGTATATTTTTAAATCATATACATGACCTTGACCAGACTCAAGGTTGTTATTTAGTTTGTATTAATACCACATTCCAATTTATATTTTTTAAAAAAGGGGGCTTCCTTTTCTGACATATAATAGTTAGTATATTTACTCTCACGTATCCATACGTCAAGTCATGATATCTTCAGCTGTCCCTTTTTATATTCATTATCAATACTTATTAAATAATACCAATTATATAGGAAAATAATATTATTTCTGATTAAACATTAATGGAGATGAAGAGTTAATAGAAATTCCTAATACTGAGCATTGTTGGAATATTAAATGATATTTGGATTTTTTTTAAATGCATTGAAAAGGTCGTTTTATGACCATTTTAGAATGGCCTGACAGATAGGCACTGTGCACAAATCTTTCTTTTGTTATAATAGACCCGCCTCGGTGGCGTAGTTGGCTAACGCGCTTGTCGTGTTGAGCTCGACAGCTGAGGACGGGGAGATCGAGGTTCGAATCTCGGTCAGAATCTCGGTCGGGTGAACTGGGGGTGGTTTTTCCTAAATGGTTTTCCACTCTTCTTCCACGCAAATGCGGGTTCACTTCCTCTAATTAAACCTTCCCAATTCCTAATCCATTGGCGTAATTAGTACTTAAAGCGTATGACCCGAACGGGTAGTAAGACGTGGTGCTAAAAATATATATATATATATATATATATATATATATGTTATAATAGGGGCATACTGTAGTTATTAACAAGAAACTTTGTAGCTTTGTCCCCCATCGTCACCGCGGAAAATTTCGACTAGTCATTCAAATACGAATGCACTGCACACATTTCTGACACATTATAGGTCTATTTAGTTCCCCTTTTACTCCCATACCTCAAGCGCAAACACAAAGACGCAGATGCGATCCGGGAGCTGATTTGGGTTTGCTATGATGAACGCTCTTAATTTGTCAACTTATTCAATAAAATTAATACAAATATAAAATCCTGAACAAACTATGATTGCATGAACATTAATAGTTAGTAAAACTATTTGTCTACAAAAAGTAGTGGACAGCTACCTTTTAGAGCAAAGTTTCCCAACCTGGCGTTCACGGAGATTCCTGTGAGGGCACACGATCCATCTAATGAAGACGATCAACTTATTGGATTGCCTTGCGACTCGACTTTGAAAATTATATTTTCTGCAATACCTTTTCTGGACTTTGAGCGTCCCGTGCTACCTCGGTGTACCCTGATCTTTTACAAAAAGGTAATTAAGTACTCGATGCCATTTGCCACCATTTATTTCTACTAGACAACGTTTCAGCTTTTCAGCATAGCATCCCATTAATACAAAAGTGTATATTTGGCCAATCCTAGTCTCGACCTAATTTATTGGGTCTAAATTGAAAAATGATAACTAATATAAATGTCATATTCTGAAAATTTAAAAATGACACCTGGATACGGGAATCAAACCCGGGTAGTTGTACAAGTGGCAGCATTAAGCCCATTACAGAGTCGGAGATGGCTGCGTTATCTGATCATGATCTTAATAAAATCACACCATTTGTAGCCGATGATTTCCGCACGTCCATCACAGACTTTGCCTTAAAAATATGAGTGAAGAATGACCTTGGGCACGGGACGAATCGTGGATAGCTCAGCATTGGTGTACTAAGCCAAAGGTCCTGGGGATCGATTCCCGTGTCCAGGTGTAATTTTTCAATTTTCAGAATATGATGTCTAAATGGATAATTCGTCACTAAAAATCATACATAATAGCTTCGGCTATTTGATTATTAATATAATTGTTTTGACCTGAAGATGTTCAACCGCTATTAAAATTCCAATTTTGTTTATCGACCTTTCGGCCCCCACTCCCTCGCTTTTATCCTAACGCATATCCGGAACAACTGGAGTTGTGGGGCTATGTGTACGAGTCGTTTCCAGTCTTTCTTGAAAATAAAATTTACGTTCCTTTGCGTTTTATGTTGTTGTCTTTATAAAAGAAAAAAATATATATTTTTTTTTTACTTAAGTACTACGCAATTTGCACATGGATCTGCTAGTTAAAATAAATATAGAAACAGACTCAGCGTATAGCCAGACCTCCGTTAATGCTAACATTTGAAATCTGACGGCTGAAAATCAGCAACACACACCACATTATTGATTGAGGTACATTTAGTATATGGGCTACAGAAGTTCAAGGATTAAGGTATATAAAGCTAATTACTTAACCTACCACCACCACTCCTCACCCGGATATCCTTGAATATTCCACTTTCCTCCCACCTCCCAATCCCACCTTTAATCATTAATTATCATTATGATTCTTTTTTCCTCAGATTCTCGAGCACTTATATCTTGACGATGTGATTACATGAATAATAATAATAATAATCCAACACCGCGTCTTACTACCCGTTCGGGTTATACGCTTTAAGTACTAATTACGCTAATGGATTAGGAATTGGGAAGGTAGAATTAGAGGAAGTGAACCGGCATTTGGGTGGAGGGAGAGTGGAAAACCATTTAGGAAAAACCACCCCCAGTTCACCCGACCGAGATTCGAACCTCTATCTCCCCGTCCTCAGCAGTCGAGCTCAACACGACAAGCGCGTTAGCCAACTACGCCACCGAGGCGGGTGATTACATGAAGTTAGGTGCTAATTTCTTAATACCAGCAGAAAACACCCGGTTTGCCCTGAATGGATAAACTAAGGCTCTGGCTTATAATAACACATGCCATAGTAGAACCAAACAAGGTAAGCCTTTCCCCCCACGTCTTACTACCTGTTCGGTTTGTACGCATATGTACTAATTACTCAAATTACTTTAGGGATGAGGAAGGTTATATTTATAGGAAGTGTACCCGCATTTTCGTGGAGAGAGAGAGTGGAAATCAATTTTGGAGGAAAAACCTTAGTACACCTAACCGAGATTCGAACCTCAATCTCATAGTCATCGGCAATCTAGTCTGATACGAGATTAGAGCGTTAGACCATACGGCCACCGAAGTGGGTTCTAAGGTTAAACTAATGTATTCATAATTACAACAAGAAAATAGGGATGAGGAAGATACAATTTTAGAGGAAATGCGCCTACATTTGCATGGAAACAGTTTAGGATGAACCATCCTCAGTAGATCCAATTGGTATATGAACCTCGAATCTCCCTATCATAGGCAATCTAGTCCAACAAGAAAGTAACGCGCTAGAACAGAGGTCGGCAAACTCATTGAATATAGGAGCTACTTTCAAAATGTAAAATTGAATAGCTAGCTAACTGGATACAAAATTGTTATTTTGTCTTATGAGAGCTTTTGAAAAATGCCGCCGCGAGCCACCGGTAGCTCGTGATCGACCGTTTGGCGACAACTGCGTTAGAGCGGGTGTTAAGCTTGCTATCTTTAAATTGGGGATGTAGAGGACGTGAGTTAAGAAGAGTGTTATACGTTTAGTTTAGTTTTCTACTTTAAATATTAACAACGATTCTTGAATATTGGTCATTGACATAATGAAATTTGATAAATTTTATTTTATCAAATAATTGTAGGCCCTTGATAGCTAGGTTATACTAAATAGTTGTTGACATTACTATATACAGTGCTATTCAAAATTCCACTTACATCATCATACAAGTAAGGTATAAGGGGTGACAAGTATTTCAACGTGAGGAGCTTGGGGTTGGCGACACCAAATGGCGGTACTTAGAGAAGTCAACATTGGCACCGTATGGCCCTGAGTGGTAGGCAACACATTCAACACGCCACGCAAACCCACACAGGCATCCACACCACTACAGTAGCCCCGTGGCTTCTTTGGTGCTGACTTCTGACAGTCAACATGTAGGTATATACCTAAATGTTGACTGTCAGAAGTGACAGCTGCTAAACACATGTTTTTTCAGATCATATGGTTCGGCGTAGGGATACATAAATTAGTATGGTAACTTTTCAAAGCCGTCAGCTGTCAGTCAGCACCAAAGAAACCATGGGACTATGGGATGGTGACAGTTTAGCACTTCCCCTTCCAAATGCCTCTGAGCTCTCAATATCAGCCATTTTCAGGGCCAACAACCATATCTCTGAGAAAATCAGCAATTCCTTATGGGTAGGCTACTTGTATAATAATATGCCAGGCCTCCACCGTGGTTCGGATTCCACGTTAAACTGTAGGTCCTTCATTTCATCTCACAATCACCCTACTATTACACATTAGCGTAAGTGCGTACAACCCGAATGGGTAGTAAGACGCGGTGCTAATAATAATAATAATAATAATAATACTTGTATAATGATTGATGAGTTGCCTACCTCTCCAGGTGCATACAGCGCCAACTTTGACATCTAGTGACATCACCATTTGGTGTCGCCAACCACAATTTATTGCGAGGAAATGCCTATTTTGGTACCTCCTATATTCTGTAAAATGTTGTCCGTGGAGTTCTGAATCATCGTGTTTATATAGAATGTAACACAACAAAAAGATCAATCATCCGCCTAGGTGGCATAGTTTCCTAACGCGCTCAGTAGTTCCTGTAACGCCACGCAAGGGCAACATGCTTAGGTAAAATAAAAAAGGAAAGAACAGTTGAATATGTAAATATTCGAAGTGAAATCAGGAAACCATTAACGAGGTTTTGTATGGCAAGGTTGCAAACAAGCTGCTTGCAAGACGTGTTTTCTTTTAATTCATTTGTTAGTCATCAACTTAATTACTATAATAAATCAAGTGTATTCTGAAGCATTGCTATTATATTCCACCATTAGAGTTTATTAAAGTTGACCTTGGTGATCTTGTGATAAAGTACTGGCCTCAGGACCTGATGCTCGTGGGTTCAAACCCAGCCAAGGTAGACAGATTTTTACTGAGCGATAAAGATCCGTAGCACAACTTCCTTCGGAGGGGAAGTAAAGCCGTCGGTACCATGTCGATTGAGGCGTGTAAGAAGAACCCTGAAAGATACCTTTCCCGGCAAAATTGGTAGTCCCTTTCTCACTCGCTCATAGAAATTCTTATGTACTGATATAATCAGACAATTCAGAAAGTACATGTTAAATACCTCAAATAAATTAAATAAAAATATTTATTGAATCGATATGATTCATAAGTTGCGTCTACTCTTTGAGTGGACGCAAATAAATGATGCCAATTTGCTCTAAAAACTTTTTTTTTCTAGTAAATGCTGATTTAGGCGCATGTTTAAAAGTTGCGTTGGTGCATCTATTTGTAATATTGAATTCATTCCCATGAATAATCATTTATTATAGCTTTATTATATTCGTACTATTGGTCGGTAGCAGGGCCGGCCTTAAGGTTTACGGCGCCCTGTGCGAAAACTTAAACGGGTGCCTCAACAAACAAATCAACCAACCAACCTTCCTCCCCCCCCCCCCCCC
>CABFVZ010002222.1:79757-96621 GCA_902151445.1 Timema monikensis
TGAAGACATGTCTGGACACGTCTTCTATTATAATATCACATGAAGAGCCATGAAGACATGTCTGGACACGTCCCCTCATATAATATCACATGAAGAGCCATGAAGACATGTCTGGACACGTCTTCTATTATAATATCACATGAAGAGCCCTGCAGACATGTCTGGACACGTTTTTTCATACAATATCACATGAAAAGGCCTGAAGACATGTCTGGACACGTCTTCTATTATAATATCACATGAAGAGCCCTGCAGACATGTCTGGACACGTTTTTTCATACAATATCACATGAAAAGGCCTGAAGACATGTCTGGACACGTCCCCTCATATAATATCTCATGAAAAGGCCTGAAAAACGTCTCTTAATATCCTATCATATGAAGAGACGTGTTCAAACATGACGTCTTTAGTGCCGTGGTGGACATTTCCAACCTTTGTTATAGGAAGAACTTTAACGAGGTAGTATGTGATACTTTATTGTTCGGTAACTTTCGGAACATTCTGTAGAAACTATTTTATTTGTTCACTGATAACCATGGAAATGAACCAAAACAAGTTAACTATTTGGTTTATATTATATGCATAATAAAACTCATCCATTTTTATGTCAATGTTTCTAAATAAGCTAATGTTGAAAACACCAATAAAAAAAACCTTGATTTGAATTGTGACAGTGATACAAGTTTATACAAGACACAATCATTTAAATAAACAGCACAGTTTCGAAGCCAATGGCCTCTCAGGATGAAACCGATCATGTATGTGACTGGTTTGATGAAGTGTTCGAGATGTACAACGACATCGACAACGGCGAGACCATGGTCGCAGACAACATGGTGGGTCTCGTTAAGAACACCCTGTGGCTGTTCGAGGATATCGTGAGGACTGTGTCACGGTTGGGGGTGTTAGATGTTCAGGTGCCTTTGGAACAAGTTCCAACAAAGACTCTTAAACTGTTCCTGCTACCGGCACTGATGGGTGAGTTATGAGACACTCTCTATAGCATAGATGATATCGTAAGGATTGTGTTATAGTCCGTTGAAAGAACTCAATCTAACGCCGTATTTATAGTCCAGTTTCAGGAGTGAGCCAATCTCCTAGTATACAAATAATGAGCAGTTCAGTCAGAATTAGAGGTTTGTTGACCCCTGAATATTGACTGTATATACGGACATTAATAGCCCATCAAAACCAGCAAAATAAACCCCATCTGCCGCAGTCAGGACCTATATCCTGTCTGGTTTCAGGCACGTTGTGTGCCAAGTTGTCTTGTGAGGATCGTACCAAGGTCGTGCAGTTAACGGAGATCTACTTCAGAGACTTCTTGGAGCGCTGCAGGAGGTACTGCATCGCTGACGTGAACGTGCCCGCGGCTAGAATAGAGGGCGTCTTGGAGCGTTATGACGTCATCTTGCGTCGTTCTGAGGAGAGACGTAGAATGGAGAGACGTAGAATGGAGAGACGTCTACAGGTACGCAAGAGACAAGACATGTTTTGATAACTGCGCGTTTAAAGACAAAGTCCCATTTTAAACAACAAATATCCAGGTCATGTTCAGTGGCGGATCCAGAGGCAGTGACCTGGGGGATTGTGTCCCCCCTCTCCCACCCGCATTCTGCATATAAAATAATCAAAAGTACTAAAACCTATACGTTAAAGTAACTTATATTATTTGAAATCAAGGTCTTCATAATTGTATTAAATATACCTTTTCGATATTTTTCCAATCTCAAATTTCTCTAATATCATGGGATACAAGGTATTCGAGGAATGTATCTCACCATCTCTAGTAAATACACCTAGGTACACCTGTTCGGGGATTCGAACCTCACCCTCTCTGTCTATGTAAAGCCAGTATATTGCAATCCTGACATCTTTGAAGGACTCATAGAACAACAGTAATTAAAAGTATCACACGAAATTAAAAACAACTTTAAGGTGGCCTGGTGGTCTAGGGGTAAGGTGTCAGACTTCTGTGTTGGCGGTCGGGGTTCAATTCTCGGTCCCGGCACAGATTTATCTGAATACCAAACCCTTCCTTCATCTCTGACAAGACATCTTGTGAATGTGGGGAATGCCAGGCCTCCACCGTGGTTCGGAATTCACGTTAAACTGTAGGTCCTTCATTTCATCTCACAATCACCCTACCATTACACATTAGCATCAGTGCGTATAACCCGAATGGGTAGTAAGACGCGGTGCTAATAATAATAATAATAAAAACAACTTTTTACGCGATAATTTCCTGTTCATATTTTCTAGTATTTTTCCCAACGTATGATAAATAAATATGTATTAAATGTGTATATAATTGGATAAACCCGTTTTCAATAATTGAAATTACGAGTAAACGGCTGAACTGATTTGTACAAACAAACATTCATTTTAAGGGTTAAGAGTCCAGAATATCGGCAAAATAGTATCCGTTTAACGAAAATGCGATTTTTCTAGTTAAGTTCCAGCTTTTCTGATGTGTGCGCAGTGGTTCACCGGTTCAATCATTCTTTGTTTACATCTCCATGGAAACCATGATTTGTGTATTATTGTATATCGATGAATAATTATGTTATCTTTGGTTAAAAATAATAAACGCTCAATTCTTATCTAAAATAGATGCAACAAATATATAATTTATTATAAAACTCGGAGAGAGGTATTTTTTAAAGTTCATTTCTTGATGCGAAGGGGAGGAAATATCCGTTTTGGTTAAAATTAAACACTGAAAGCTCAAAAACCATGGAATGTTAACAGCTTTTGACAAATAAATATTTTAACTAGAAAGTAGAGTTAAGCTGAGAAAGACGGGAGTTAGTGGAAATATTTTTGCGGTTTTTATAGCTAAACTTTTTTTGATCAAGATTAATTAGACATTTCTTCAGTAGAAAAACAGAGTTGAATTTTCTTCAAATGGTTATGTCAACAGTTGTTGAATATCTTGGAATTTAGTGAAAAGATTGATCTTCATTTAAAAAGTTCGTAATCTAATGTAACCATGCTCGTGACAGATATTCAACAACTGTTGATATCACCATGTGAATAAAATTAAACTATGTGTTTGTATTGGAGCAATATTTGATTTATTTTGTTTTAAAAAAGTATTAATATAAACACTGCAAATGCACTTGACCTACTCTTGAGTCCCTTACATCTACACCTTAACTACAGTAGCCCCATGACTTCTTTAGTGCTGACTGACAGCTCACAGCTGAGAGCTGACGGCTTTGAGAATGTACCAGACCAAATTATGTATCCCTACGCCGAGCCATATGATCTGCAAAAACATGTGTTTAGCAGCTGTCGCTTCTGACGGTCAAAATTTAGTTATATACCTAAATGTTGATTGTCAGAAGTCAGCTGTCAGTCAACACCAAAGAAGCCATGGGGCTACTGTACTTTAAATGGCGTAAAGACGAGGAAGGCAGAATCTAGTGGAAATATACCTTAATTTGCTTGAGGTGAAGGGTGAGAAACACTTTTATTTTTAAATTATTATTATTATTATTATTATTAGCACCGCGTTTTACTACCCGTTCGGGTTATACGCACTTACGCTAATGTGTAATGGTAGGGTGATTGTGAGATGAAATGGAGGACCTACATTTTAACGTGGGATCCGAACCACGGTGGAGATCTGGCATTCCACACATTCACAAGCTGTGATTAATACACGCCTTGTCAGAGGTGAAGGAAGGGTTTGGTAATCAGATAAATCTGTGCCGGGACCGAGGATTGAACCCCGGCCGCCAGCACAGAAGTCTGACACCTTACCCCTAGACCACCAGGTCACCTATTTTTTTTTTTTTTAACTCAGTACAGCTAACCAGGATTCGAACACCGATATCCAAATCACTGCTAATCCAATATAACACAATAATGACGTGATAGATTATGCGATAACCGATACGGGATTTAATAGCTTCAATGCATCGGTGGACATGATGTTTAAAATCGTCGGTCTCGTTCTGTTTGGATTGCCATTGACTGAAAGTTTGGGGTTCGAATCCAGGTCCGGTGTATTGAGGGTGGTTTTTATTTTTTCCTAAATGGTTTCTCACTTGCCTCCCAGGCAAATTCAGGTACATTTCCACTCTATATTGTCTTCCTCGACTATACACCATTAGAGTAAGGCTAATTAGGTGCGTATAGCCTGAAGGGGTAGTAAGACGCGATGGGAAGCTAAATTTATTTCAAAGAGTACCCTCTAATTATGGCTGGCCTCTTGGTCTAGTGGTCCCGGGATCGATTCGCGGTGGTACCATAGACATTCTTTTTCCTGAAGAGGAATGGCTACTATGGTTGCCATGACTTGGTTAGTTAGGTCTAATTTAGGTTTAAGACGTTTACTGGCCATACATAATCATAATCATTATAATCACATCATCTCATAGGGACGAAGTAACCTCACTTAGATGGTTTCCAACCTCAGAAGACGTTACATATCCGCCATTACCAGTAGAAGACTAGGAATGTAGAGC
The DNA here is from genome assembly GCA_902151445.1 of Timema monikensis. Taxonomy (NCBI): domain Eukaryota; kingdom Metazoa; phylum Arthropoda; class Insecta; order Phasmatodea; family Timematidae; genus Timema; species Timema monikensis. The sequence goes on from CABFVZ010002222.1 coordinate 84,234, forward strand.
CGACAAACCCTGATGTCATGGCATAAGCTAAACAAAAAAAAAAAGTTAATTATTTTTCTAAATTTACAGCTGCCTATCTGAGCAAGAACTGTTGTGCAAGGTCGGGTATTGATCCTGTCTGGATAAAGATTCATAATCTAACACTTTACGTAATAGAAGAAAAACACTCTCTTCTAAAAACCACTTTCCTAAAATGAATTATTCTAATCATGGTTTATGATTTGATGCTTACACAATTTAGATTTTTTTATTAATAAAACTTGTTTATGAGGTCCGTTGAGGCTTTACGCAACACTTGAATCAAAATTTAATGTCACATTGTACTGGTTACTACGTTTCAAACCAACGCAGACCTTTTCGGATGACGTAGTCTGGATTAGGTAGAAGACTCTAACACTGCACACCCCACTGAAGACAATCACACTGCATATCCGAATTAAGACAATTACACTGCACACCCTACCGAAGACACATACACTGCACACCCCATTGAAGACACATACACTGTACACCCCACTGAAGACAATCACATTGCACACCTCACTGAAGACAATAACACTGCACATCCGAATTAAGACAATTATACTGCACACCCCACTGAAGACAATCACATTGCACACCTCACTGAAGACAATCACAATGCACATCCGAATTGAGACAATTACACTGCACACCCTACTGAAGACGCATACACTGCACACCCCACTGAAGACACATACACTGCACACCCCACTGAAGACAATCACACTGCACACCCGAATTAAGACAATCACACTGCACACCCGAATTAAGACACGTACACTGCACACCCCACTGAAGACAATTACACTGCACACCTGAATTAAGACCATTACACCGCACACCCTAGTGAAGACAATTTATATTATGAGTTTAACATATGCTTATCGATGAATTAATCTTAGAGGTAAGGATGAGGAAGGTGAATCGGACGATATACACCTGCACTATCGCAGACAGGTAATGGGTATACCCGACTGGTAAACCATATTTAGTGCACTCGACTAAGATTCGAACCTTGGCCTTCCCACCACTGCAATTCAGTATATTGGCACATAGGACATTTGGCGCAATCTGGGATACAAATATGAAGTTTTTTTGACATTTGTAATAATTGATATGTTCTTTAGTGGACAATGATATTCCTCTTTACTCAATGTCTCTATAAACTTGTAAATTATTTTATTTAGGCTCTTTGGTGGAGTGTTTTTGCAACAATGTATTTGATTTCGTTTCACAAATCTTGAGTTTTTATCTTAATATAGAGACATTTAATAAAAAAAAGTGCAAACCAAATAGACGATAACTTTGGTAAGACCTAGACACAGGTAGGAGGATAACATTAGAATAGACCTGAAAGATATAGGGTGTAATGAGGTGGACTGGATAGAACTAGCTCAAGATAGGGATAGGGTGTAATGAAGTGGACTAGATAGAAAGAATTCATGATAAGGATAGGGTGTAATGAAGTGGACTAGATAGAAAGAATTCAAGATAGGGATGGGGTGTAATGAGGGGGACTGGATAGAACTAGTTCAAGATAGGGATAGGGTGTAAAGAGAGGACTGGATACAGCTAGCTCAAGACACGGATAGGGTGTAATGAGGTGGACTGTATATAAAGAACTCAAGATAGGGATAGGGTGTAATGACTGAATAGAACTAACTCAAGATATGGATAGGTGGCGTACTTTGGTAGGTGCGGCAATAAACTTTTGAGTTCCAAATGCCTGAGTAAGTATATTAATTTAAAAGAGAGAAAAAAAAGTGTGTGTGGTGTACCGTACCATTTATTTAACACTAGGAGTGTATTTTATTTTTATTATTATATAGCCGGTATTATAAGGAGTAGCCATTTTGAACTAAGCCAAATTTTAAAGAACAGATTTCAATGTGTGCCGTTCTTTTATTTGCCCCGGTCGCCATCAACACTGGCTATGCCTCTGATGAAGAGAGATAATTTCCTCGTGTCTCGCTGATAATACTTTCGGAAATATTATATTTCTTCCAGGTGGAGTGTGTATGACAGTGACGTGTCGTGAAATGTTGCCAAGCTAAGCAGAGTTAGTTTAAACTGTTCCAGATATATATATATTTTTATCACCACGTCTTAATATCCGTTCAACTATTTGCTTATTTACTAATTACGCTAATGGTTTTAGGGATTATAAAGGTTAAATTTCGAGTAAGTGTACCCGCATTTGTTTGGAGGGAGAAACGAAAACTATTCTTGAAAAACTACTCTCGTTACACCCGACCGGGATTGAATACCGATCTCTCCGTCTTCGGCAGTTTAGTCTAACACGAGAGTGACATCTTAGACCATGTGACCAACGAAGCGGGTCTTCAGGTTGTTGCCTCGAGAATAAGAAAATCTTGCGGGTGCGACTGATTGTAGACGAGCCTTGATGAATTAACAGTTGGGAGCTAAATGATGTGTTTATCTCAGATTAAATTAGTTTATAAGTCATGTGTTGATATAATCAGTCGTTTCAAAAAGTGCACCTCAATTTTTTTTTTAAAAGCTCTGCTTAACCTGGTTATTTTCCACTACACGCCGCTGTTGAAATATATTATCCGTACAGGATCTGCGTGCCAAGATGACGGCCAGTGAATCTGCCAAGAGGGAGTATCTCCTGACCTTGATACAGTCTTTTATCGGCAAAGTTCTGGACCTCTTGGAAAAACTGGAGATGGAGACACCTTTGGTGAGTCATCAGCCGAACAGGGCCTGTCTGCCCCACCGACAGTACACCACGCGCATTTTTGCCCGAGGGCGGAAAGCTTTGGGGGGACGGGGGCCGGCAAAAAGTAGGAAATTGAAAAATAATACGGAAATGACTTTTTTTTTTCGTTTTAATTTATCCCTTCCATAACAGAGATGTTCTCCAAGTCACCTAACATGATATAATTTTCAACACTTGGAAAGTCATAATTTCATATTGACGAATTGGCAACACTGGTCACAGCTTATGATCTGAAAATGTTCAGTTGTTTCTGAATGGTTATCCTAGTAAGTTGAGTTTACTCAATGTTTTATTTTTTCTAGCATCGTGTCTTAGTACCCGTCCGGGCTATACTCTTATATACAGAACACGCTTATGGTTTTAGGGATTATAAAGGTTATATTTATAGAAAGTGTACCCAAATTTGCGTGGATGGAGAGTGGAAAAACGTGTTGGAAAAATCACCCTAAGTACGCCCGACCAAGATTCAAACCTTGATCTTCCCGGCAGTCTAGTCTAACACGAGAGTAGCGCCTTAGGCCATGCGTCCCCCAAAGTGGGTAGGTCTACTGTTTACAGGACTACTTACTAGCTTACGTATTGAGAATATAGATCAAAGCTGAGAGCTGCAGATCACATGACTTGACGTATGATCACGTGAAGATAAGTCTAGTAACTTTTCTAGTCGTCAATTAAGGTATTTCCTATAAAAATTGTAGTGTAAAGTCTGTTCAGCATAATAATTGATTTCTGAAAAGCCTTTTTTCCCTACCATATATCTATTATATATTAGGAGATTGGTAGGAAAAAAGACCTTTCAGAGAGTAACTCCTACTGCGAATGTATTATAATTGTTTGTGTCCCAGGTTCAGTTCCTGTGCAAGGGCCGCAAGGGAATTAGTCTGAGTGAAATGGAGGCCAGACAGAAGATGGCCATGATTCTCCCAGAACCGCGACCCTTACAGCCTGTCCTCATCCTCAAGTACGAGCCGGAGAAACAACAGGTGTGACGCCCGCTTCGGTGGCCGCATGGTCTAAGGCGCTACTCTCTCGTGTTAGACTAGACTGCCGATGACGGGGAGATCGTGGTTCGAATCTCGATCGGATGTACAGAGGGTGATTTTTCCAACAGTGTTCTCCACTCTCCCTCCACGTAAATGCGGGTAGCCTACACTTACTATAAACATAACCTCCATAATCCCTTAAACAGTTAGCGTAATTAGTACATAGGCGTATAAACCGAACAGGTAGTAAGACGTGGTGTTAAAAAAAAAGATATATGTGCCTTTTATGCACGCACACATTCACGGGCATCGCTATCAGAGGACACGCCGCACCCCCCTTCTCCAATAATCTTCTCAAATAGACCACTTGTGTGTTGATTTTCTTTTATTCCTGCGTCTTACTACCCGTTCGCGTTATACACTTATGTACCGATTATGCTAATGGTTTTAGGGAGAAGGTAGGCTATTTTATAGGAAGTGTACCCGCATTTGCGTTGAGGGAGAGGGGAAAACCATTTTGGAGAAATACACCTGACCTAGATTCGAACCTTGATCTCCCCGTCATCGGCAGTTTAGTCTACTGCAAGAGTAGTGCGTTAGACCATGTGGTCACCGAAGCGGTTCTATGTGTTGATATTCATTATTGATTAATGTAAATAATCACGCGTTTTCAGAAATAATTTGAATATGTTACCCTTAAAAAAATCTTTAAAAGATTAACTCCGTTGTATTAGAAAAAAATAATTTGACATGCTGGCTCCCTCTACACAATAGGAAACCAGCCCTCCCAACATCAGGTCACCAACAGGAGTTCTCCTATTAGTTAGTTTTAACACTGGTGACAAGGGGTCCAAGAAGCAAGGGATAAGTCATATATAAGCAGCTTGTGCGTATGAATTAATAGTATTAACATAAATATACACAGTACACAGCACTCAGAACGCGTAACGTCTAATATTACACACACAAAAAATCCGTAATTTAACAAAAAAAACAGTATCATTTCATATCATATATTCAGTACCGAAGGTGAAATCATTTAAATAAATCATGTGGAACATCAAAAGTCTTGCTCATTTCATAAGAATAAAAATCACATATCAGATCACATAACTGAGTGCTCAATCACAGGGTGTTATCACAATAAAATCCCGCATCACCATAATTAATACCCAATCGCGGCACAAATATATCAACAACAACAACAACAAAAAACGTATCATTTAAGTAGCCAAGACTTAGCGATCTGTATAATAGGCGCACTTTTTGTAAGTAGTGTGCTGATATGATGTGTGATATTATGACAAATCATATCAGCACACGACTTACAAAGATTACGTCTATTATTTAGTGCAAGAACATCAGTACCAACCGATTGTACACCCCCGACACACGTTATACAAATATTAAATATCTTCTTCATTGCCACCCAACATCGTAACCAACAATGGCATGGAAACCTATTTTTCCCATGGGGTTGTCTAATAGAATGTTGACGAAATATGGCAGTATCGTTTTTATAAAAATAAATATAGCCTATATATATATATATATATATGAAAAACTAAGGGGGTGGAGTGTATTATGGTAGGATAAAAGACCTTCCAAAAAGAACTTCCTATAATCGCTAAAGAAGGCCTTTCATCCTACCAAAATACTACTATACAGTAGGATTCTTGTAAGAAATAAGGCCTTCCAGAAAGGACATCCTACAACCGCTATAGAAGGCCTTTTATTCTACTATAATAATAATAATATTTAGCACCGAGTCTTACTACCCGTTCGGGTTATACGCTTTAAGTACTATCATTACGCTAATGGTTTAGGAATTGGGAAGGTTGAATTAAAGGAAGTGAACCCGCATTTGCGTGGAAGAAGAGTGGAAAACCATTTAGGAAAAACCACCCCCAGTTCACCCGACCGAGATTCGAAACCTCGATCTCCCCGTCCTCAACAGTCGAGCTCAACACGATAAGCACGTTAGCCAACTACGACACCGAGGCGGATTTTATTCTACTAAAATACTACTAAACAATAATATTCTGGTAAGAAATAAGGCCTTCAAGAAAGGTACCTATAACCGTTATAGAAGGCCTTTTATCCTACCAAAATACTACTATGCAGTTGGATTCTGGTAAGAAATAAGGTCTTCCAAAATGGGCTCCCATCCAAATCAGGGTATACGATACGTGATTTTTTTCTAATTTTTTTTTTTTGTCTCCGTCGAAGCATGGTGAGGGAGTGTCACCCGACCAGCTGTCATCCACGGAGCTGCAGAGGTCGATCATCGAGTTGCCTCTACTGGAGGAGTCACGGGACCAAGTCACCCCCAAGGGGCGCGAGATTCAGAGTCAGAAGGCCCTTGGAAACAAGAAGGGGGGCAGGAGGAAGGATCACGCGACGAGAAGTGCCGAGAAAAGCCGCAGCAAAACGCGCAAATAGAGATCGACCGCAAACTGGATGAATATAATCTCGTGAAGCTGCTGTTTACAATGTTGTTTACTTTATTATTTTGTTTGGGTGTAACTATAGTGCAATTTTCACTCAAAGGACCTCTAATAAAATTAAAACATATTTTACTGTGGTCAAAATTGATATTATTTTCCAATATAAATAGTGTTATTTTACAGATATTGATAATATCTATCAAAAGTGACAGCTGAAGACCAGATAACTTGACGTATGAATACGTGATTTTCTAACTCCGTTTCTTACTACTAACCCGTTCGGGTTATACGCTTATGTACTAATTACTTTAGTAGTTTTACGGATTAGGTAGGTTATATTTAGAGGAAGTGTACCCGCATTTGAGTGAAGGAAAAGTGGAAAACATTTTTGCTATTATAAACACTCGGTTATAGTAGCATATGACTTGCAAATCGACTCACCAGGGTTAGGCCATGGACCTGAAAGAGGTGCATGACTGTCAAAAGTTGGGTGAATACTGTTTTAAAGAAACCTTATTTTTCATAAATCATTTGTAAAAATTATCTCTTAGCCTTAGGTGTTATTTAAGAAGAAAGGGATTTAGAATATAGCATGTTTGTTGAGTTACAAAATGTAATAGTCTAAAATTATTATGATAGATTAATAATAATAAATCTATAACCAGTGGTGTCAAAATTGGGGTGTTGAGGGAGAATCAGACCCTGGGATATATATATCCCCCTCCCCCTAGCTTCTAAATGCAGTTACTTCCCTTTAATACTCTCGAAAATGAAGCTGAAAGATGGTCTTACATCAAACTACAGATAGTTTCAAGAGGAATTCACTTTTAAAAATTACAGCCGAGGAACACTCTAAATAGCTTTTAAGGGCTTCCAAATTTCAAAAAAATGTCCACACAAAATAGCTTCCTGGGGTAGCTATCCGATTTTCAAACCTCAACTGGTATCACCGTCCGTTTGACTTCTCCAACCGCTCTTTGATTTCAGGGCCAAGTCACTCAAAATCCCCCCTTTTAATTTAACTCCTGTCTCCCACACAAACAAAGTTTTGGCCACCACTACACTACACGCCAAAAGTGTAATAACTTTTTGTTTAATCCTCGTTAGCTCCACATACACATGTACTAAACTGTATCTAAATTAAAGTCGCTAGAACCAGTTGGAATACTAACATTTCGTTTGATGAGAGGAAGTTTATTATTATTATTATTATTATTATTATTATTATTATTATTATTGTTATTAGCACCGCGTCTTACTACCAATTCGGCTTATACGCACTTACGCTAATGTGTAATGGTAGTATGATTGTGAGATGAAATGTAGGACCTACAGTTTAACGTGGAATCCGAACCACGGTGGAGGCCTGCCATTCCTCACATTCACAAGATATCTTGTCAGAGGTGAAGGAAGGGTTTGGAAATCAGATAAATCTGTGCCGGGACCAAGGATTGAACCCCGGACCCTCCGGTACAGAATTCAGACACCTTACTCCTAGACCACCAGGACACCTGAGAGGTAGTTACATCAATTCAGGGCCACATTAATTATTGTGCAATACATAGTAGATTATCCGACACCTTAGCTCAGTCGGTAGCTTGTCTGTATACTGAACTAAGGTTCTTGGGTTCGTTTCCCGACATGGCCGTAAAATGTATCATTGGTAAAATGTGGGTTTACCTTTTCACATTTATAAATTAACGACCGAGGACTGGTTGTTGTGCCTGTTCTAGTATTAAGTTATATAATAAGGTATATGAAGCTACGTTAAGCCTACGAGATGAAATTTGAAAATATATTGCTTGACTATAAAACTGATTCAGGTCAATAAGCTGGGAATAGGAAAGGATGTAATAAAAACCATAGTAGATTAACTCACCTGTCTCTTTCTCTGTACGTTGATAAAACAGACCACTCTACTAGTCCTCTTTAGTACAAGCCAGTGGTACACCCGAGGATTGAGGGGAACCGGTCATTTAATCCCCACCCTTCACCCCAAACCAATCTTTCCCCAAGACCAGAAGTATATTACGTTCACGATAGGTTTTTACCTGGATGACAGTTCGAAAATCATATGTTTAGGTTTTGGGTTGACAGGACTTGTAGAAGATCACTGTTTGGTTTTATAAATGTAAAGATCTTTAATTACCTGTTAAATATTACATTAAAAATAATGTAAACTTAAGATTTTTCATACTATTTCATTTTTTTAAATAATTTCTTCTTATCTAACTCGAAACAATATTTTAAACATAATTAAAAGTACTTATTTTTCGTTTTGGAACGTTACTGATTTTGTGTAATATAGTGCAACACATCAATATATTTTATTACAGGCATCGTATTTACTTGGAAAAGAGAAAATTTTTGTCATTTTTTTACATACAATAAATGAGTTTATCGTAATTTTATCGTATTTTGAAATATTTAACTGAATAAAATATTTTCATCAACAGCGTGTCTGCATCATTATAAAAAACTTGTTTACCATTATGTTCAATCTTATGGTTTAGATTCGTCAGTCGCCATTTTGAAGCTATGTTCGTTAGACGTTTTTGTGAAATTGGTGTTAATATATTTTTAAAGGGAATAAAACTATAAATAAACTTTGTGTCCGACCTCAAATAAATATATAAATAATATTGGCCTAAATTACCGTGGTTAACTATCACATTAATATATTACCATTTGTTTTCATTACAGTGATCCAAAGTGATAGATGTCAGCTGTTGGCGTAGGGATGTATTAGGGACTACTTCTAGTAACATTTCGAGCTGTCATCCAGGTAAACTTAGCTCGTGAATGACTTATAGCTATAATAAAGATCCGCCCGCGTCGGTGGTCTAATTCTCTAGCGCAGTCACGTCCAAATTGAGGCCCACGGGCCGTGTGTGGCCTGATTCTTGGTTCTGTGCAGTCCGCAAACTTTTATGAGCCAACATACCATGTGGTCAGATTTTTATTTTTTTTATAAACGTTGCATAAGCAACACCATTTCGGAATTATGAAATTCGGTAAGTGGTCATCATTTGAATTAATACAACTAGTGTATATATTGCTCGTCTAGGCTACATCACTCGTAGCCCAGTAGTATAAAGATTAGCCAGTACTTATGGAGGGTTGTCCATCCGACGTCCTGAAGTACTAATCGTGGAAGCTCTTTCCATATCTCGATGAGATGAGATGATGGGGATAATGAGTATGAGGGTGTGAAACCAATGTAAACACTTATACCTAGCTCAAGCTTAACTAACCAAACCCTGTTGACCGTTGGAGTGATTCTCTTTAGGGTGAAAAATACCCAAGGCATCAGCAGGGGATCGAATTCGGGAACTCTAAGACTCATAGCCAGGTGCAGTCACCACTACACCACGGACCCGGTCAATATACTGTGAGGTTGTTGTACCAAATTGTTACTCTTTACCCGCAGATATCGATTTGAAAAAGTTGTTAAATCTGTGCACTAAATATTAGCAATGTTTGGCAGCCCTTGAGAGTGTAAACATTTGTGTTCTCTAACGAAAAGGAACAGGCACTCATGAGATCAAGGCTTCCGGACACGCATCTGTCGTCAATTATGGAAGTGGTATCATTTATGCAAATTAAAGGTTCCCATATCTCTAGTAAAAAAAAAAAAGAGGCTACATTAAGTCTTAATATTTTATATTATCTTATTATATATTTTGAATCAATTATTTTTATTCAGATGGTTTGTATAAAAATTTTCGAAATGCGGCTCTCTCTTTATCGTTTCCAATAATTTTCAATGTGTCTCTTATAATCAAACGAGTTTGGTACGTCTGCTCTAAGGCGTCACTCTCTCAATAGACTGTACTGCGGATGACAAGGGAGGTCGGCGTTTGACCCCCGGTTGGGTGTCCTGAGGGTGTTTTTTTCCTAAATGGTTTTCCACTTTACCACCACCCAAATTCGGGCGTACTTCCTCCAAATAAAACCTTTCTCATATCTAAATAGTTCATCCAAGAACTGTAATAGGAAGTACGTTATGAAAGATATTTTAAACTACCAGAATATATTACTATACAGTAGGGCTCTGGTCACAAAATAAGATATTCCAGGACAGACTTGCCCAAAAAATAAGGGTATAATTTGTACACGCCCTGTAGACTCGTGTAGCCCGAGTGAGGACTAAGACGTGGTGGGAAAAACAGCAACAATGTAGGTGAATGTGATTTGAAGACATTGAATTTGTTATGGAGGGAGAAATGTGTTGAATTAAATTTGTTTACTCACTACTCGCAACGAGAGAAATGTATAGAGCATACACTCTCAAAAATAGTAGCCCCCACGCCGGTAGGTACGCAGGAAAAAAGAGTCCTGGTTGTGTTTGTTGGTGACAGGAGTGTCGAGGTTCGATTCTCAGCTAGTTTTACTCATGTGGTTCAACTATATGGTTTACCACTCTCACGCCACGCAAATACGGGTACATTCCATCTAGATTCTACCTGCTCCCTACCTACCATATAAGTGCGGATATTACGGATGGTTAGAAAGATGATGAGTCCCCCTCTTTTTTATCTATTTGGTGACCTGGTGGTCTAGGGGTAAGGTGTCGGACTTCTGTGCTGGCGGCCGGGGTTCAATCCTCGGTCCCGGCACAGATTTATCTGATTACCAAACCCTTCCTTCACCTCTGACAAGATATCTTGTGAATGTGAGGAATGCCAGGCCTCCACCGTGGTTCGGATTCCACGTTAAACTGTAGGTCCTCCATTTCATCTCACAATCACCCTACCATTACACATTAGCGTAATTTCGTATAACCCGAACGGGTAGTAAGACGCGGTGCTAATAATAATAATAATAATAATTTCTAACCGCTTGCCTAACCTTGGAATTCACCATATTATTAAAAGTACTTGTTATTTCCTGATGAACAAACGATCTCATGTGAAATATCTAATGATTAGAATGAATATTTATCCAAAAAGATCATGCTAGCATTTTATAATGCATTTATTTGATTTTAAAATATAACCTTATATATTTATAATGTTAAGTTGTTTTGTGAAAGTGTGTATGGGTGCATAATTCATAATCCATTTTTTGGAGATTACTAAACCTTTTTAGCAGTAAAATTTGAAAGATTCTACCAACCAAAAATACAATTTAAATATAAGTATTGAAAGTGTTTTTATTAGGCCTGTATTAAGTTGATGGGATAATTAAAATATCTTCCACCCCCGGTACAAACTGAATTGACACTTGAGACTAAACGTTGGACCACGCCGGTCTAAGGCGTCACTCTCGTGTTGGATTGGCCTTCTGAAGACGGATAGAACGGGGTTCGACTCCCGTTCGAATCTATTGAGGGTGGGTTTTTTTTCTTAAATGGTTTCCCATTTTACTTTCACGCAAATGCGGGTGGATTACCTCAAAAATGCTTCCTTCCTCGTCCTATTTTTAAAAAACTTGAGTTTACTTACGAGAGTCTGACACGGCACTTATAGTGAATTCCTCAGCTGGACCACGTGAATCGAGCTAATATTTAAGAATCTCCGATCCAACCAATATTTGAACCAAACCAAAAATGATCAACGACGGTTGAAGCTACGTTGTTTTATTTCGCGTGCGCCGTGTCTTACTACCCGTCTAGATTATCAGTATATATCACACTAATGGGGCAGGAAAGAAGAATCATTTCGAGAAAACGTATCCGTGTAGGGAAAACCATTCTCAGACAGTATAACCGGTCGGGATTCGATCCCTGTTACTTATTCGTATCCAGAGATAATGGGCTTAAAAGGGTGGGTGGGGAGTAAGCGGGTCTAATTATATATATATATATTTATAAAATTATAAATATAGATTCATATGGATATAGATATAAATTATATACTGATAAATACAGTAGCCTCGTGGCTTCTTTGGTGCTGACTGACAGCTGACAGTAAACATTTAGGTATATACCTAAATTTTGACTGTCAGAAGTGACAGCTGCTAAACACATGTTTTTGCAGATCATATGGTTCGGCGTAGGGATACATAATTTGGTCTGGTAACTTTTCAAAGCCGTCACCTGTCACTCAGCACCAAAGAAGTCATGGGGCTATAAGTCATTCACGAGCTAAGTTTACCTGGATGACAGCTCGAAACGTTACTAGAAGTAATCCCTAATATATCACTACGCCAACAGCTGACATCTATCACTTTGGATCACTGTAATGAAAACA
>CABFVZ010002222.1:96966-132806 GCA_902151445.1 Timema monikensis
GAAAATATTTTATTCAGTTAAATATTTCAAAATACGATAAAATTACGATAAACTCATTTATTGTATGTAAAAATATGACAACAAATTTCTCTTTTCCAAGTAAATACAATGCCTGTATTAAAAGGTATTTATGTGTGCACTATCTTACACAAAATCAGTAACGTTCCAAAACGAAAAATAAGTACTTTTAATTATGTTTAAAATATTGTTTCGATTTGGATAAAAATAAATTATTTAAAAAAATGAAATAGTATGAGAAAACTTAAGCTTACGTTATTTTAAATGTAATATATAACAGGTAATTAAAGATATTTACATTTATAACAAAACTGTGATCTTTTACAAGTGTTGGCAACCCAAAACCTAAACATATGATTTTCGAACTGTCATCCAGGTAGCCTATAAACCTATCGTGAATGGAATATACTGTATATTAATATAGATATCAATATATATTTTTACATAAATACCCATAAATGCCGGTAATCCAGTCTATTGAGGTGGGGGGAATGGATGCCCCAGTCCTTGTGACCGCCGATAAACTGGTCCAGTTAGTTATTTATACACGTGGAAGTTGTCAATGACATAATCGAGCATGTAACACGTAACGTCCATCAGGGCCGAAAGAAAGAAAGTTGTTCTATTTACACACCGGTTGACCTTGACCACAGACCAAGGTCTAACCTTTCGTTTTTTGGAGAATGGGGGCATTAAACAACAACAAACTTTTCTCTTCAACGCTCCCACGTGGGTGGAACAACGCTTCATTTGTAACAGGTGAAGTAGTGGAGACCTGAGAATTAACATGGGTGACGCATAGTAGTAGTAGTAGTAGTAGTAATAATAATAATAATAATAGGGTGACCTGGGGGTCTAGGGGTAAGGTGTCGGACTTTTGTGTTGGGGGTCCGGGTTTCAATCCTCGGTCCCGACACAGATTTATCTGATAACCAAACCCTTCCTTCACCTCTGACAAGATGTGTATTAATCACAACTTGTGAATGTGTGGAATGCCAGGCCTCCACCGTGGTTCGGATACCCACGTTAAACTGTAGGTCCTCCATTTCATCTCACAATCACCCCACCATTACACATTAACGTAAGTGCGTATAACCCGAACGGGTAGTAAGACGCGGTGCTAATAATAAAACAATTTTACAAGTAGGGCTAAACTCAGCCTTATATACAGGCGCGACACGCCGCTGTCTTCCGATTGCCCTAATGGCAATCTTCACCCGTCTTACTTGTGGACTGTAGCTAGCTGTTGAATGTGTATGCTTTATTTTGTTCCCATTAAACTGATTTGTTATTTTTAATTTATTTGTTTGCTTTTTGCAAATATCCTGTCTTGTCTATTTACCTTGTATAAGATACGGCCGTCTCTGGGAGAAACTAGAGCGGTCGTGTCATGCTTCTCTTTAGGGGAATAATACCAATGCTCACCAGGGTTTGGTTAGTTAGGCTAAGTTAGGTTAAGACTTACCTTGGCTCCACAGCATCATAATTTAGTTTTACACTAAATCAACTATAGTGAAGTCTTCTCACTGGTGTTTAAAACATAATCTGACCATAGTGGGGGTGGGGGTGGGGGAGGTATAAAGTTGCTATACAACCCAATGTTTCTGGAGCAAGGGAATCAAGAGACACATGAATCAGTGTGCTAAGTTCATCAGTTAGTTTTTTCTGCGATGCCAAGGCCAACTATGTAATGCTTGAAGGTATATCATCACTAACTGTTTCCAGAATGTAGTTGGGTCAGTTTAGTAAAATGCTTCCATATTCCTCTTTCTTTTTACCATTGCTTCCATTCTTCTTTTCAGTTGCACACTTGGTGCTATCTACTACTCCCATATTTTTCTTGGTTTCCTTTGCGGTTTTTTTCCCAACATACTTCATCTCCACTATTCTCTTTGGTATTAATCGCCAACCATCGTCATTACATAATTATACCATCTCAGCCTTGCTTCCTATAGCACATGTACTCCTTGGGGTTTGTGTCACACATGCATATAAATTCCAATTTTTGGTTTGTTAGTGTGCCGTACTAAGCAGCCTCTATCTATTGGCCGAGATAGTACCAACTTTTGCGGGTATAGGGTGTCATGTGGTCAGCACAATGAACCCTCCAGCTGTTAATTAGTATCACTTTCCTAGATCAGATTTGCTACTTTTTCATTCAAGTAGCTCCTCATTTGTCCTCACAAGGTTGAGTTGACACCATTTCAGACTCACAGTCTTAGAGAACATCCGGAAGATCCCGGAATCGAGCCTCTGGATTTATAGTTAGGAACTCTGACCACTAGACCACATTAAACGAAATTAAATTATTCCAAACAAGAACCAGGAATCATAAAACTGTAACCAGCCTCACTAACAGGTCAGCCGTCGAAATTGCCAGGAAGTGGAATAGCATATTTGGTAGGTATTTGCAAAATAAATCAAAACAAACATATCCCCCAAAATTATTTACTAGCTCAAGCAACAATATTTGGTATATCAATAACACAAAAGTATAAAAAATGTTTTAACAAAGGAAATATAAATACGTTTAGATATCAAAAGACCTCAGATTAGGTATCACCAATCATTAAAATAAACTATTTAAAAACCAGTCAGCATCAGAATAGTTAACTAAAATAAAAATTACTATTTTAATGACTAGTAAACTTGTACCACACTATTGTTTAAGAAGCTAGAAATCTCTTCAATGAACTAATTTTATAGGTAATTTATGGGTGTCACGAATTTGATTCTTAAATTGTAATTTCAATTGTACAGTTCTCAATTACAAATAAACATTTACAATTTTGAGGCAAGCAGCCTCAAATTAAAAATGTTATTTATAAACCATAATGTAATGGGGGGGGGGAATGTAGATAGTAACAAAAAAATACTCTAACTAAAGGGCAATGTTTGATTTGGGCACTATCATTAGAACTAAGGATGTCAAACTCAATTCTTTGATACCTTGATTCTTATTGGTATACAAAGAATCAATAATCGATCTTAGTGTTATGATTCTCGATACTTTCGATTCCTAGCTCTCAATTAAAGTACCGACAACTAAATAAAACGGAAAAAATCCAGAATGATTAGCAATCGATTATTTCTATACTAGTTTATATGTTGTTATTTGCAATATATTGTGGTTCAACTAATGACCCTATTAAGTGGAAAGACTTTTGTGTTTTTAGTATTTTTGCTATGCTGTGAAGTTGAATAAATAAGTTAATAAATAAAATTGAAAAACTAATGAATTAGAAATGTTCAAGAATCGAAATGATGAATTGAAAAATCGAGGTTGAACTTAATAATCGGAATTGAGAAAAACAGGTGTCATTACATCTCTAATTAGAACACAAAGTTCATGTTGAGCACAATTACAACTTTACAGTACAAAAGTGAGAAGGAAAAACACCCAATAATGGTCGCAATGAAAAATTACCTACTTCTGAATATTTCTTTTTCGTTTGAATGCCAGAACTTAAATTACTGAGTTTTGAGATCTTAGAGTCATGATATAAAAAATTGTGATATTATTAAGATTAGAAGTGAGTCAAATATAAATATAATGGTATAGAAATAATAACTAATGTTAACTTTTTTTATTGCTGTAATCTGTTAAAATGAAGGTGTAGGGAGAGTAAGAAATAGTGTTTTTCCAATTTTTATAAGAAAACCTTTTTTTGATCATAAATAAATAAAATATTTCTCCGTTAACTTTCTTCGCGTGTTGTTATCAACAGTTGTTGGATATCTGTAATAAACATAGCGGCATTTGATGACAAACTTTTTAAATGAAGAGAAAAAGTTGTCATTAAATTACAGGACACTCTTTACAGATATTCAACACCTGTTGAGGTCACCATGTGAAGAAAATTAAACTCTTATGTTTCTATCAAATAATCGACTTATTTTGACTAAAAAAATGTTTTAATGTCAGAACTGTAGAATTAGTGCCCTCAACTAATCCTCCCGATATTCATGCCTTATTATAACGGTCATACATTCAGTGAATGTTAAATTAATGGTCTGCGGTCTGGTTGTTAAGATTATCCTATAATTATGAGTATGAACAACCAATAAAGTGTATTAAAGCTCTAAAACAAATTAGTCAGAAAAAAATAATTAATTGAATCTTATATTCGATATTTTCTCGAATCTCCTTAAGGATTTAAGGTATTCGAGGATTTGAGGATTCAATCCCTAATTAATAATGATTTGATACAAGTAAGCAATTAACACATAGATAACAACATCCTTAGTGTTTTACAAGAGAAATTGAATTATTTAAGTGTTTTGCAGTAATTTCATAGTATAACATAAAATTTTAACATAATAACAGGATGTAGCACCAGTCCAATCAACTTTATAACAAGTTTTGCTTTGACAAAATGAGCCCATGGCCAAATTTAACCATTGTTACAACTTTAAAACCTTTGCCTGCCAAACTATAATCACATAATTTGAAAATTGCCTTAGCCTAGTTATGGAAAATAAGTTATACTACTAACACAAGTCATATACATTATACATTCATTGGTTTAAAATGTAAATTAACACGTTGAGCTCCACTGTGGCCCATAGGTCCACAAGTAAAACCTTCCACATGTACCAATGAGGGTCCTAGGACTGTGCGATGTAATTCGTTACTGACTTTTCCTACAGACCAGGGGATTACACTTATGCGGGTGTGGCTAATGAGTGGGACCACGCTGGGCTCAGAAAACTAGCATGCACATGTGTGTTGGTTAACTTTTTTTTTTACGATGTTCCAAACACAAATAAAGCATGTTTGTGTATTTTTTCCATCTTAAACAGTTCTCATTTTATGTTGAAATATCACTACGCTACAAAAAATTGCTTTATTTGCAGATATATATATTCTGATCTTTTATACCTTAACGTGTCCATATGGACTATTAAAGGAATGTGGAGTGTCCATCCAAGCGGCAGCAGGCCTATGGACCGCACTCAACAAAGCTAAATTTTTTAACACAATACATAAACCAAAAATTAATATTTTTCTCTGAATTTAGGCTTTGTTATGAGTTGTAGGGGCATAAGGTTAGTTTGGTTCAAGGACCAAATTTATTCATTCCAACAGTTACGAGCGTATAGCCTAACTGGGAAGTGAAACGTGTTGACAAAACAACAAAACAGTTTAACCTAAGAGACATTTTTTTATTGCAATATTGAGGCAGAGTATTTATTAAATTAGCTACTATAATTTATAAAAGCAACACTTGTAAAACTTAAATGATTAAAAATTGCCACCAAATATGCTAAATATATATTTTTTTCAATAAAACAAAATATTTAGAAACACAAATGAATATGATTTATTTTGTATCTCTTAAAGAAAAACTTCCCTTCACTTTATGAGGTAAATGTATTATATTTGGAAGAAGGTAAAGAAAGGTGGATTGGTACATATAAAAGGGATGAACACTATATGGCTTTTACAATTAAAAGAAGAATACAGTTTGTCCTTTATGTTTTTGCTTTTACATGTTCCTATCTAAGTGTCCAATCATTCTTTAAAATCCTCTTTATTATTTCTCTCTTTTTTGGTCTCCTCTTTTAGGAAGTTGCGTTGTGCGTTTTAACACTCCCTCCTGATGAGTTCCAATAGAATGAAACCTAGGTCGGAGGATTGGGTGGTGATGATTGATTTTCTTCAGGAGGCAACCATTACCTCTTTGTCCAGTGGCAGCAATGTAAATTGTGAACTGTGTTGTTCTTTTCATTGTAAAAGCCATATTGTGTTCGTCCCTTTTATGTGTTTATATCCACCTTTCCTGTCCCTTCTTCCAAATATAAATGAACTTTTTTATTTGTTAGTGTAATTTTAATGTCTCAAAGACATGAGTGCTTAAACCATTTTAATTTTTTTTCCCCCCATTACATTTTTATTAGTGTGTTCTTATCTTTAAAACTTTATTTTCAAAATTATTTACTATTTATAAACATGAATATAATTCTTATTTTAAGAGCATGTGTTGTTTTCATATATTTTTGAGAATCTCACATTTTAAAGATGTGTTATTTTTATTTATTTATTTTGTTCTTTGACATTTTAAATATACTGTCTTACTTTTAAAATAATCCGATATAATATGCTCTTAACATTTGAAAATTATGAATATTCTTTACTCAGACTATACTCGAACTTGGGAGCTTTTTGAAATACTCGACTCAAAAGGAAAAACTCAACCTCGCAGACCCCTAATGCTTAGTCTAATGAGAAAAACTAGTTTATCAAAGTGGCTAAAATCAAAAGATTAGTGTTTCTTTTATGTTCACCATTCCCTTTTCATGTTCCTTTATATATGTCCTAGCATACTTTACCAAATCCCTATTATTTGGATTTTTGTTTCCTATTTTAGGATGTTGTTTTGCCCATTTCACCATCTGGAATAACTTCAATAGAATAAAATCTAGGTAAAGGGATACAACGGTAATTATCGATTTTCTTCAAGAGAAAACCATTACCTCTTTGTTTGACGAGGCAGTGTAAACTGTCAACCGTTTTCTTGTATTTCAATATCGAAGCCATATTGTGTTTATTCCTTTTATTTTTTTACTATCCCTATTTTCTGTAACTTTTTCATTTTTAACATAAATTGAATAATCACAATTATTACCTTTGATAAACAAGTTTTACTTTGAAAACTCAAAATACCAAATAATGCTATGATTTGAACTAGTTGTCATCCTAGAATATAACATGTCTTGATATGAGATGTTTTCCTGGTGAATCAAGCAAAGGAAAATGTCTAGTGATTCATATTCTCAGCTTTGTGTCAATAAAGGTAATAATCACGCATCAACATAAAACCAAAGTTGGCCAACACTGCCACCAACCCCAATGAATATAAACCTGAAGTTGGCCAACCCTGTCCCAATCAGTATTAAGTGTGCCCCAAAGTCGACCAAGTAGCTTCACTCCCTGATCATCTCAAGACTGCTGTCGCTGCCCCCGTTCTTAGCGACAACCTCCGTGCCACTGGAGCCTGATCCACTGTCTGCCCCGTCCTCCTTTTCTTCCCCTTCTTGCTCAGACAGTTGCCAGGAGGGCAGAGATAATGGCGTCGTAGTTGGCAATGATGGAAATTGGTTTCTATGACATTATACATTCATTCAAACTAATATTTAAATGTTAGTTTCTAGCTTTAACATTAAATTACTCACAAATAATCAAATTATTATAATGACATGAACATCCCTTCATCTCACAAGAAACATTTTTCTTTCTATGCTTTTAAAAATACTTTTAGCCCTTTTATTTACCCAATAAAAAGAGTGTCCCTAAATGAAAATCAGGTAAATAAGAAACCAAATTTGGTTTGAGCTAGGAGTCGTGTTTAAATTTGTTGATTTCCTGCATTTTTCACTAATATAAATGGGATGAATATTACATAGAAAACCTTAAATGTAAAATAATAAACTATTACGTATTAGTCTGATTTTAGCTTTTTTTAATATTCTAGTTCCCTAATTTAATGTACCTTAACCTATCCCTTGATTTTTATAAATAGTGTATTATGTATCCTTCACTAGCCCTTAAAGGTAGCAATACTATCTTGTATTGTTCCAATATGAAGTAGCTTATAAGATATGGCAATAGTGTATTCTATCTATCAAGGTAGCCCGCTAACTTTCAGGGTAAATTAAGTGTAGCATTTAAATGCTAATTAAATTATACAGCTCCTATCAGTGATTTTAAAGTTACTGCCCTCAAAAATGACCTGAAAAAAAGGTCACTTTATCCTAAATATAGTAAATAAAACTTCAGGGTGTCAGCCCGCAAGCCAACATTTGTCAGTAGAGGGTGTCATGTGGTCAGCACAACAAACCATCCGGCCGTTAAGCTCGGTTTTCTAGACTGGAGTTTCTATTTTTTTCATTCAAGTAGCTCCTCATTTGTCCTCACGAGACTAATTTTGACCCCGTTCCAGATACAATGCTTCACAGAAAATCTGGAAGCGTCAGGGATTGAATCCAGGACCTCTGTATCTGTAGCCAGGAACTATGACCATTAGATCACACAGATAATAAATAAAGCTAATTGTTTATTTAATTTCAAATGACTCACTTGCCAAGAAGCAGGCCCTTAAGTATGGCGATATCATTCTTCAAACCTTGAATCTCTCTCACAGCTTCACTCTCATGTGTAATCTGTTCTTGTACGCCATTGAGGTCATTGTGGACACTCCTTAACTCCTCTCGCAAGGTGATCAGAGAACTCGTCACAATATTCTTCAACTCCAGCACGAGCTCCTCTGCCGTCTTGCGTTTCTTACGCACAAAAAGATATGGCTGTATGTATTTCTGCAAAATAATCAATAATTATTTCAGCCAAAGGTTTGTATTGGTTGTGTGTTAATACCTTTTAGAGTGAGGGTTAAAATAAAAAATAAAAAATTTAAATACTAATAATTGATGCATCAAATATACTCTAAAACCAATATGATAGTTTGAAGAAGGGAGGAACATTATTGAGTTCAAGCCCCACACCCTACTTTGGGCTACTAAATTATGCAGTACACGCACCACGATTTGTTACTATTTATGGCAAATGTGACTATAGCCCAGTGACTTTTTGTATATTATTGTAGAAATCATAATTAAATAACTATTACATTGTACATAACACCATGTTCTCCTCGGACATAGATTTTAATTAACTATTACAATGACCATCTTCTGAGAAGTTAATTTTACAGATCTTTGAATATAATTTTGCTTCATTAAAACACTTTTCATCAATATCCGAAACTTATTTAACTATCCCTTAAATAAATATTTTAGTGTGAATTGTATCATGATTACATTAATAACTCTGGCTTCTGCAAAAAAAAGTGCAAACAAGTTGAGGTTTCAACCGAGCTTGAACGATGGTCATCCTTTGTGTCAGAACTTCCTCTTCAACCAAAGGATGTGTCACAACTAAAAGTTTCCACAAGCTGGCACAGCAAAAGTTGATACCAAATGAAACAAACACAGCGCTAGTGCAGTGTGATTATCAAATAGAATGATATAAAGAGTATTTAAATTAAATAATACAAAATGGCTAAATAGATGGATAGAAAATTATATCGAAAATAAAGAATAAATATTTAAATTCGAAATAGATATGAAATGTAAAAATGAGAATCATTACCACATGTGTTAAAAATTACACCACATGCATACACACATTTCCTTTGTTACTTATTTTTTATTATGCATTGGTGCTACTACTAGAGTTGCCAAATATTTATAATATAATTCCGGGACACCCGATATGAAGCTGTAATAGGGAGTTGATAAACTTACATAGCCGATGGCACAAATAACTGTTTACATGTGATATATCTGTTATTTATTAAGTTAAAGCAAAAATTCAGAAATATTCTCCTAGATCACCTTATACAAGACGTGTAATTTTTTTTAATCTTTGGTGTTGTAGAATAAAAACCCACACCACCAATTTTTGTTGTTGTCCTAATAGTTTACAATTTATAGGTACTCAAACTGAATTAATAATAAAAACCTAGCCTACTTAGAGTCCACATGTTTTGGATAAATTTAATTGCGTAATAAACAATTAGGTTTGTAAAGATATTATCTATAATTATGTTGTATTTATTTAAATTAATCTATAAACACCTATGGCTAGTGGTGCAGTGTGGTACTAGCATAAAGAGGCGCAACAAGAAATTTCTTGATTTCTGGGACATTTTGTGCCCCAGGTGGGGTTTACCCAGTAAACAGGACCACGAGTTAAATACCGGGACTGTCAGGCTGCCAATCTAATATGGTCCTGGCTACTAATCTGACCCTAAACAACTTGATTTAAGGAAAAAGTATGAGCAAGGTAAGATGGGAAACCACAGTATGGAAAAACAACACTCAAAGTACACCAGGGTTCAATTCAAATCCTGGCCTCATTATTAATACTGTAACAAGATTGGTGTTTGACAGTGGGACTGGCGCACTTTCATTGTTTACCCTTGCTGCGCTCCTTGTTCTGTCTCCCTCCTTGTTTGACAGTGGGACTGGCACACTCTCATTGTTTACCCCGGTTGCACCCCCTGTTCTCTCTTTCTCCCTCCTTGTCTAGCAGGTAGACAGCAACATTCTCACTTGACTGGGGGATTAGAGGGGACGAATGGGGTGCGGGGGGAGGACAGAGACACATCTGGATCCTTTTTATTCTGACCTTTTTAATTCTAGAAGTGGAGGATTCCAGACCCTTTGCTGGCACCACCCCTATATATACACGCTCGGTGATAGCCAGGTATTCAGTTCTTAGTTCTCGACTAATGAGTCCGGGAGTCCCCAGTGCGAGTGTGTGGACTGGTGCGTACATTGTGTGGACCGGCGTGTTAAGTGTGTGAGCCAGAGTGACCAGCGAGCAGGTCGGCGCGTCCGCGGGTGGGTCAGCGAGTCCGGCGTTTGTGTATACCAGGTCACCGCCATGTATCATGTGTGGGACAAGTGAAATTTATTGTTATTGTGGACTACTGTGTTAATGAACATTTTTGTGGCTGTTTTTAAATATTTGAATAGTTATTAGGTGTTTTATAGTTGTTAGTTTGTTTATTCAATTTACTTACATCTCTATGTGTTCTATTAGTTTATTAATTTACAGACTTGATTAAGGCTCTTTTTATTTTACTTAATTACGTGTTTAGTTATAATTAATTTAGATATAGTTAATCAGTGTGTGTATGTATGTGGGGATTTTAATAAACAAAAGCTTGAATATTCCGTGGGCATTTTCATTTTTGTTTGGTCAGCAGCATACTCCAATATCTCTAAAAGAACTCATGGTTCACACGTTCACGTGTGAACGGCCTGTGACCCTTCCAGCTCACGTTCGCCCCACGTTACAATACCAAAGTGTAATTAAAATAATCCTAGATATAAGACTAAAATATCATTATTATTATTATTATTATTAGCACCGCGTCTTACTACCCGTTCGGGTTGTACGCACTTACGCTAATGTGTAATGGTAGGATGATTGCGAGATGAAATGAAGGACCTACAATTTAACGTGGAATCCGAACCACGGTGGGGGCCTGGCATTCCCCACATTCACAAGATGTCTTGTCAGAGGTGAAGGAAGGGTTTGGTAATCGGATAAATCTGTGCTGGGACCAAGGATTGAACTCCGGACCCCAGCACAGAAGTCTGACACCTTACCCCTAGACCACCAGGTCACCACAAGACTAAAATAAAATACACTAATTAAGTACCTTATAGAACAAGTATAGTCCATATGCCAAGCTAGCAAGTAACGCAGCCGTGTTCCCCATCTCTCTAAATTTGGACCATTTTGTGGGCTGTGGTAACACATAATTAGGGTGTGACTGGACGGCAAGTGTCGTATGCGGTGGAGGATGTCTCTGAAACACAGGAGAGTAAGGACACATACGTGTAAATGTAATCGTACAAAGTTTCCAAAATTTCAAGGAGTTTTCTTATATTATGTGTTTTACTATGCGATTTGAATGCACTGCAATCAGTGAACTAGGGATTGTTTTTCAATAATGTGGTCCCAAAACGGCTATTACACAATTTTCAACAGTGGGCCACAGTGATTCCCTGCATCTACAGTAGCCTCATGGCTTCTTTGGTGCTGACTGACAGCTGACATCTTTGAAAAGTTACCAGACCAAATTATGTATCCCTACGCCGAACCATATGATCTGCAAAAACATGTGTTTAGC
Source organism: Timema monikensis (assembly GCA_902151445.1). Classification (NCBI taxonomy): domain Eukaryota; kingdom Metazoa; phylum Arthropoda; class Insecta; order Phasmatodea; family Timematidae; genus Timema; species Timema monikensis. Next base: position 108,690 of record CABFVZ010002222.1, read on the forward strand.
AGCTGTCACTCCTGACAGTCAAAATTTAGGCATAAACCTAAATGTTGACTGTCAGAAGTCAGCTGTTAGCTGTCAGGCAGCACCAAAGAAGCCATGGGGCTACTGTACTCTGTTGCACTGATTACTGCTGACGATTAGAATGCGATTGTTGGTCTTATTGTTTCTAGTTGCTAGTGTCTTATTTCTCTGCCCCTAGTACTGCCCCTGCTCTAATCTGTATCAGAATGTTACGGCTTGATTGCAATTATAGAATTGTTTTTTCTCTTTACAGTTTATTTTGTTTATGTAATCAAGATATTATTTCAGAATTTTAATGCTTTACATTATTTTTTTACAAACAACTCAATGTCAGTTAGCTAATACATGATAAAAATTAACTATGTGATAAGTCAAAATATTAACATTTAAAGTGATTTTTCATTGGTGATCGATTTATAGTAACCCCTAAGGGTGAAGATGTCAGAGTCTCCTAAAATATATAAGGTTCTGATATAGTTATTATGATTAGAATCAAAAGAGCGACTATGAATTATATGTCTTTAAATGTTAAGTAGAGTTGGAATGAAAACTTGTCAAACTTTATTTCAATAGATACCGGTAATAATGAAAGTAATATTAGACCCCGTTTGACGAAGAACGAAAAAGGGGAATTAAGAGTAAACGCACTAGAGACCCTGATAACCAACATCAACAGGGTTACAAAGTTAGCTCATAATTCTTAAAATCAACTTTTAGTCAAATTATTATATTCAATGTAAAAGTTAATACAAATCAAATCTGGAAAATAATTTTTTCATTGAAGGATCAGGGTATCCTTAGAAATCAACATAACCTACAACCTAATAATATTTATTTAGCATCCCGTCTTACTACCTGTTTGGGTTATACGCTTATATACTAATTATGCCGATAGTTTTAGGGATGAGGAAGATTATATTTAACTGAACAGTACCCATATTTGTGTTGAGGGAAAGTAAAAACCATTTAGGAAAACCACCCTCAGTACACCCAACCGAAGTTCGAACCTCAATCTCTCAGTCATCTGAAGTCTAGTCTACTGCAATAGAGATGCCTTAGACCATGCTGTTGTTGTAAAAGTTACAAGCTAATTCATTCTAGTGAAATATCCTTATGAGTTTTAATTTTGTTAGCACTACATCTTACTACCTGCTCCGGTCATACACCTATGTACTAATTACACTAATGGGTTAGTGATTAGGAAGGTTTAATTGAGGAAGTGCACCCATATTCGCATAGAGGGAGAGTGGAAAACCATATAGGAAAAACCACTCTCAGTGCACCTGATTAAGATTCAAACCCTGATCTCCCCGTCTTCGGCAGTTTAATTCAACATGAGAGTAGCGCATTAGACCATGCGCCCATCGAAGAGGGTTGGAAAACAACTAATAATAAATAATAACATTCACAATGTTTGGCGTATCAACTCTACAGCCCTGATTATAGACCAGACTTGTTAATTATATTATGCAAATAGGCCTACAGCGTCTAAGTTAATTGGAATCAATTCCATTTGCTTCATTTTACCATTTGTATCCTCTGATCTTCTTGAATAAGCACATTAGCTCGCTGAAATGCAATCTGAACTTCATCATCTGTCAGTCCTTTAGATTTAAGGAATTCTTCCTGGCGATCTCGAGCACTTTGGTACACCTTCGGGTTTCTGAGAAAATCTGCTGCTTTGTTCACCTGAAAAAAAAATCACAATAGTAAGACGATTTGAGCTTAAAGGCAAAGTTCATGAACTAATACATAATCACATTACAAAACAAGCTAAACCATAATACAATAAGATATTAGCTTGATTATTTTTCTAAACTTCGGTGCCAGTGCCAATGTTTTGTTGTTGGAAAAATAGTGCAACAACATCAGATTTTGGTGAATGCTTACAATCAACTAGCAAAGATTCTAGTGTTCCGTAATTTTTCTGTTGTTAGGCATGTATGAAGAACTATCATGAAAATATCTTAATTTACAAATATTAAACCATAATATAATCTAGGCTATGTGATAAATAATTAATGTTACAACACTTGGGATAACTTATCTTACTTATATAGTAGCCTACTTGTAATGAGAAGTTGTAGTATATCAACTTACTAGACTTTCTCTTGACTCACTTATTTGATCATTTTTAACACCTTCGTTATTAGTTGCCATAGTTTAAACTTTAAAGTTTGCTACAAAGGTTTGGTAGAAGTACAAATCCAGGAAATTCGTACGCAAGCACAGTCATTTCAATTACTTTATTATTATGGCCAGCTGATTTAGTTTGAAGTTGACTTATTTCAAGCTAGCCAAAACTGGTTTTATAATTCACTATAAAAATATGTCAAACCCATAAAGTATAAGCCTAGTTAATAGTCGAAAATGAAATTATCATCGATATTTTTAATAAACGTTTAGTTTTCAAACTATATCCAAGAAAAATATGTTTCGATATTTTAATATACAAATTAAACATACTTTATTATTAGCAGTTCTAAAGTCTTAGTGTTGGCTAAATGTATTCAACTGTTAAGGTATTTTGCTTGCTCACCTGAACTTGTGCTCCCGCCAAAATATTTTAAATTTGTTGTGTTGCCATCTTCACACCGTACAATTTCATTCTTTTTAAAAATGTCATTTGAATCTTGATATAAAAAGGAGAAAAACTGTTTACAAGGAGGTACACCAGGAACTTAAAAAATGTGACATGCTGTATTATAAACTGTTCATTCAATATTTTTTTTAAATCTCCATTTAAATATTATGTCAAGGCTGTCTAGTATTAGCCTATTTTATTTTATTTATTTAGGTTCTGGTTTTTATTTAAAGGAATTTTGAATGTTTTCGCTATCTTTACAAATTAAATTAATTATATGAGGTCTGGATGGCGGATGCTATGTTAGACCCAAAATGACAAACTTCTATTAGCTATCTCACTTTTTATAAAGTCTACACAAATATACAACCAACATGGGTGTTATAGGAAGGTGGAGGGAGCTTCGGGGGTTCAACACCACCTCTCCCCAAAAATTTCTGAAGTTTTTAATATGAAGCTTAAATATGACTTTGTATCAAACTTCAAATAACTTTAAAGAGGCATTCACTTTTCACTTTAAAAAATCCAAGTGAGTATCATTACAAATAGCTTCTAAAGGCAAAAGGAATCCACTTAAAATAAATCACATGTAGGGGGCACCCCGAATAGCGTTTAAATGTATATAATATTCTCAAAAATCTAAGTGAGGGGTGCTTCAATTAGCTTCTAAAAGCATTCAATTTTCAAAAATGTGTTGGGAAAGACCACGTTCAATCATTTCTTGAATCATCTAGTTAAAAAAAAAATCAATTCCAGGGCCATTCCAAATTGCTTCTATGGGTATGGTATCCAATTTTAAAAACTTTCTTATAGTAAACTATTTCAAATAGTTTCTAGAGGTGTCTTATTTTAAAAATGGATTCTAGAAAATTTAATTTATTAAAAAAAAATTGTAAGCACATCTTAATAGAGGCATTCAATTTTCAAAAATTTGCTGAAGGAGACCACCAAATAACCTCTATGAGTATTCAAATTTCAGGGGGAGCACCATCTACTCTGAATAGCTTTTAAAAGAGTATAATTTTCAAAAATGATCCAAACGAGGACTACTATAAATAGATTCTAGAAGCATCCAATTTTCTAACATTAACAAGGGGAGAAGAGGGTAGAAAGTCTCCTAAAAAAAATTTGTGACTTGCCCCTCACCTGCTTTCTTCTCTTACAAATGTAGTTCCACCAACACTGTATAAAATAACAATGTACTCATTTCTTAGGTTTTAATAGTAAGCCTTAACATCATGTCATAAACTTAAGATTTTGAAACTACCCTCCTTCACCAAACCCCAAATTAAATTCTCCCTACATCCATGACATCCTGTCATTATTAGAATGTAAAAATGAGACAAAGCATGGCGCAGATCACTTACTGATAATTTATTGCTTCATAAAAGCCACTTTAATTAAAAATAAATTTACATTAAAAACCTAAGCTCATCCATGAGATAATTAGGCCCTTACTTTTGGAACAAGTCTTCTGTCACTCAACTGCAAACTTATTAGAACAAACGGAAAAATTAATTTCAAATTAAACACATTAGAGATAGGTATGAAGTTCTAGAAATTTCATTTAACCCAATTTTCTAGATAGATCATTGGTATAAGTTTCCAATTGTTAGGTACAGTAAGTTATGCGTGAAATCATGGTTTGATATTGATTGGGTAGACCTGTGATACAGTTGTAACCAGATTCAGGTTAAGTATATCAAAGTGAATCAGTTGCATGGAGTAAGCGAATTAACCTCTTAGTAGCTAGTACACTGGTAGGACAAGGTAGTAAGTACCCTCATGACTCCCTGTCTCCCTCAGATACCAACCTCCATCTATACAGAGCATGGCTACGTTGGGATAAAACTCGCTGTACCTAAGAGGCGGGCAACAGTAACAATAGCGTTAGTCCTCTATGAATATATTTGATGCTGGTACTGATTATCCCAGACTTAACTATCTACCATGCGAGAAAGATTAGTTTTAAAGAAGATTCTTTTAATTATTGCTAGTAAAAACACAAATAGGGGATTATCCATAAACCATGTACCGCTGTTGAGAGGGTGAAAGTTCTATAAAGTCTACAGGGTGTTACGTGTGGAAGAGGGTGGATACATCGTAGTGTTACGTGTGGAAGAGGGTGGATACATCATAATGTTACGTGTGGAAGAGGGTGGATACATTGTAGTGTTAAATAACAAAGATCTTATACTTAAATTCTAACAATATATATTTTTGTGCATGTTTCCACCATTAATAAACACACTTTATAAATAACTTTCGATTCCGAGTTGAATTAAATTTAAGTCCCTTTTTAGCAACACATGGGCTTCCATATGAAATAATTATATTCCCTTTCTTTTCTTAATTTAGCTTACTACTAGTTCGGGTTATACGTTTACGTACAAATTACGCTAATGGGTTAGGTATGAGGAAAGATCACTTTTAAGAGGAAGTGTACACGTATTTGTGTGGAAAACCATTTATGAAAAAACACCCTTCAGTACACCCAACCGAGATCAAAACCTGATCTCGCCATCAATGGCAGTCTAATCTATTGCGAGTGTGACGTCTTAAGACCATGTGGCCATTGAAGCAGGTGACATTCACTCTTTATGTGAAAAGTTACTTAACACAGGTTGGAGGAAGGGTAGGGGGTCAGACTAACTTGGTATTACATGAGGGGGAGTGGGTAGCAAAAATTAAAGTAAAGGAAAAAATTAATCGCATGGTTTATGGATGACCCCTAATGCTGCAAGTCAGAACCAAATCTCGGGGTCAAGCACATTACTGCTCGCCCAATCCTGCCTGTTCCTATGAATACTTACATTTATTGAGCACAGAACAAAACTATCAAACAGTGGAATGAGGAACGCACTTGTACATTAATAAAAGTAAATAAACACACCATTATGCAGTAAAATTTGTTTTACTTGACAAATATTATAAATTATACAGAGTTTTCTCTGCACTTCCAGATACAAGATGTCCTTACAATAATAAAATGGAAACACAACATATAATGACAGATTACCAAGGTATTTTTTTTTTGTAAAGTTCGTTTTGTCACGAATCACATAACTAATACATCACAATTATCTAAATTGTACTTAATTGTGGTGACTCATCTAGGCAATGAATCTTAACATTTAATTATTTGTATTGTTACAACAAATACAACATTTTCTTGTTGCATTTAACTTTATGTACATTGGGATATTATGAAAAGGGATGCCAATCAGTCTGAACAACTATTTGAAAAATCTTCATTAAAAAACCCACTTTGGTGGCCACGTGGTCAAACGACTACTCTCGCAGTAGACTAGACTATAGGTGACGGGAGATCGAGGTTCGATTCTTAGTCTGGTGTAGTGAAGGTTGTTTTTCTCAAAATGGTTTTCCACTCTCCGTCCACACTAATGTGAGTATAGAAGACCTTCCTAATCCTTAACCCATAAGCGTAATTAGTACATAAGCGTGTAACCCAAACGAATAGTTAGACGCAGTGCTAAACAAAACCCCATCAATTTGTTAGTTTCCCGTTTTAAGTAAATTTTACATCACAAAACTTTGGAATCTTTCCATCCAACATTAATTTGATGCAAATATTAGATGAAAAAAACTATTTCATAAGGAATTAAATGTGCAATCGAAATTTTTGGTTGTAATACTGAAAATTGTTCATTAGTATTCATATAAGACCTATGCTTTAATGAGAATAGCTTGTATATTTAATTGTGACTCAAATGTTTATCCTGTATACGGGCTAAACATTAACACCTATCATAATAAAATACATACAACTGTAACCAAGGGCGGAAAAATGTCAAACACCCTTTTTTAATAGTACAATAAGCATCCCAGAAAATAAAGTAGTGCAAATGTCAGGATTGTTTCAATCAAACTACATCAGCGATTGAAAGCACACACTTGACTTAAAAATGAAACTATATATTTTATTTATTTTTTACCCACTTAAGTGGTCAAATGGTCCAAGGCGTCACACTCACAATAGACTGGACTTCTGATAACGTAGTAAAGTGGGGCTCATATCCTGGTCGGGGTGTTTTTATTCAATGGTTATCCACTCTCTCTCCATCCAAATGCAGGTACTCTCTAAATGAAACCTTTGTTTCTAGCATAGCGTAATTAGTTCATATTACACTTATAACTCGAAATGGTAGCAAGACACGATGACAAAAATAAAATAAAATGGAACTATGATTTTTATTTTTCAAAGTTTAAGCATTTCACTGTACTATTTTAAACTAGCTTCCTTTTAGTAATTTGATGTCAATTTTACTTTTGATATCAGTTTTTTTCAGCACAACTTCTTACATCTCGTTTGGGTTACACACATTTATGGATTAAGGTTATATTTAGAGGAAGTGTATCCAAATTTGTGTGGAGGGAAAATGGAAAACCATTGTAAGTATACCCAACAAAGATTCAAACCTCTATTTCCTTGTCATCAGCAGTCTATTCTACTGAGAGAGTAACGTGTTATACCATGCGGCCACTGAAGCGGGTAAATGTCGCTAATATTGCCAACATATTTACCCTGTGTTTACTATATTGGTTGATAGATTTATTATTACATTTAGTTTAATAATTGAAACTAACTAATTAAGTATATAATTATAGAGATACTTATCTAAAACATTGAAATATAAAAAAAAATGCCAAACGCCGCCTCCTTTGATAATATAAATATTCAATAACAAAATTGATGCAAGCTGATAGAATAACTATTGAAAACAACTTTCTACCACATAACAGGTATAATATAACTTACGTAGTCTCCTAGTTTTCTACTTAGAGCTATAAAAATTATGAATATATTTGTATACAGTAAAAAATGCAATAAGTGTGAAGCATTTGTCAAAATTTGCTGTGAGTGTAGATTTCCTGACGATAAATTGAATTCATACAATGCTATAGTATTTTTTGCAAACATAATTGGAATTGTAGAATTCATAGGACTTCAATGAAAAATATTTAAATTATTAATCACCAAACTTTTAAGAATACTATATTTGAAACCCCAAAACACCCTTACGCGGTACAACCATATAACCACCGGACAAAGTCAATGGTTACCTCTTGAAGAAACTGTCATAAGAGCTCAATCCCTCGTCTTAGATTTGGTTATATGAGAACTCTTCAGGAGGAAATATGAGAAACGTGCAATGTAACTTCCAAAAGAAGCAACAAAAACAAAAGAGATGCTAGTATTTCCTATCTAGATACAAATTTAAAAAAATTCTCTTATCAAAGAGAAAATTTGAATTCCTTATACCATAATGTAATTTAAAAAAATTACCTTAATCAATTGAGGCAGAATTCATATTTATAAAAAAAAATACTTTTAACCAATTATTGAGCTAGAATTTATATTTCCCAACCGACTCAAATATGTCGGTAGTGAACTATGTCTAGTTTTGTCGCAAAGTATCTCAGGTCAATGCACATTTCTGCAATCGTGTGGATTGCTGCGCCACTCACACTCGCACTCTATTTTCAGCGAAAGTGTGAACCAAGCATAAGAAAAAGTTAAAGTAAATGTCAAGAAAGAATAGTTTTTTTTAAAGAAAGGTTTTTAGATAGTGTCAGTTGAACAAAACCTAGGTTGAAGAATGAGGTTATTACTTGGTGGTTGCCTTTTATGTGAAACAAAGATTGTTTTTGTACAGTGACAGCAATGTAAAGCATGAACACTTTGCTTCTCTTTTTACTGTGCAAGCATCAATGTTAGCAATGAACCTTTTTATTTTGTTACATTATGTGATACAATTGTAAAATATAAGTTTGCATAAAAAAAAAAAGTCAAGTGTTAAAATAGGCTTCAAGAAATAATTATTGTTGTTGGTTGCATAGTTCAGGGAGTTACTCTTACATCAGATTGGATTTCCCAAGGTGGAAAGGTCGGTTTTCAGTTGATAATTTCCAACTCTACCTTCACATAAATGTGGATAGGTCCTACATTTAATTTGAACTATTTTCCTCATCCCTACCACATAAGCGTAAATATGCAGATAGGCCAGATGGGCAGTAAGACACATTCGAAAAAGAGAGAGAAAAAAAAATTATGTTCCCAATCTCAAATTTGTACGTGTTCTATCCATCCTAAGATAAGAATTTGTACCTATAGATACAAGCATATCTTTTTTCTGCTATGAGCCAACATTATTATTATTATTATTATTATTATTACAGTTTAAATTAGGAGGGTTAGTCAGGGTTTCTGAAGAATAAACTGTTTCGATTAAATACTAATAAATACATTTTTAAAAGCAGGTTTTCCAGTTATTTATTCCAAATAAGCTGATTACTATAATTTAAAATATGAATATAAGTATATCAGCTGATTTACAATTTAAAAAAATGTTTTTGTTTGTAAAACTTTTAGAGTTACTAGTTATAGTATAAAGGTGACCTGGCGGTCTAGGGGTAAGGTGTCAGACTTCTGTGCTGGCGGCCGGGGTTCAATCTTCGGTCCCGGCACAGATTTATCTGATTACCAAACCCTTCCTTCACCTCTGACAAGACATCTTGTGAATGTGGGGAATGCCAGGCCTCCACCGTGGTTCGGATTCCACGTTAAACTGTAGGTCCTTCATTTAATCTCCCAATCACCCTATCATTATACATTAGCATAAGTGCGTATAACCCGAACGGGTAGTAAGACGCGGTGCTAATAATAATAATAATAATAGTTATAGTATACATATAAGATTAAATCAGTTAACATATATGATTAAAATATGCTCAAGATTTCCTAAGGTTTTGTTATTTTAATATAGGGAGGAACAAGTAGGAATAGTGAAATGGATACAGGAAGGAAACTCATTCTACAGATGTGTGAGGGAATTGGTGCGGAAAAATAAGTGCCATTACATGCGAGAGAACACTATACAGGACATTCTATGCACCCCTGGTACCGTATACAGCTGAAACATGCACAGTGGTTAGGAGTGAAGTCAGGAAAGTAGAAGCGATGAGTATGTGGTTTATGAGGAGCATGTTGGGTGTCACCAGGAGAGACGGGTTAAGAAACGAGGTTGTATGAGAAATAGCAGGAGTAAGGGCCAGAATGAGGTGGTATGGACATGTGAAGCGAATGATTGGTGAAAAGTATGTTGGAGCTGAAGGGTATGGTAAGATGACCAAGGCGGTGGGAAGAGAAGTGGAGAGTTAAGGGAAGATGGTAGCGATTTACTAAGTTGATTCAGTTGGAAGCTGGAAACACCGCTGAATGATTATGATGATGAATACAAAATGTGCATGAAATTAAAATTTTCAGATGAAGGGTAAATTTTAGATAATTTAAATAAGGCTTGCGAAAAAAACTAATTCATACTACTCAAATTTTTAGTATGATGTAAATCGTTAATGTATTTCAAAGACTTTCAATAAAAAAATAACTCTATATTTAAGATATTTATGTATACTAAAGAAAAGAAAATTATCAGCTCTCTCTCAAGTATAGATTTTACAAAACAATAAGTACACAGATTTTAATACTCTAAAAACAGTTAGATAATCCTAGTTTTGAAATGTTCTTATGAACATTATAGAGTATTGCCTTTGTAACCAGTGCACTTTGGGTAAATTATATTACCATGGTAGGAAGAACAGCATCGGAGCAATTTTTTTTATTTTTACTAGAACTACTTTCATATCTTCATACGTCAAAGTCATGTCATCAACAGCCGTCAATTTTGATGGATAATATCAATACCAATATAATAACAAATATAGTGCGATGCAATCAATGTTAATGGCAAAAAAAAAGTGTCCTTCCTATTGTTTTTTTTTAGTGTTTCCTTATTTACAACAAATGATTCTTGGATATTAATATCTCCTTGACATGATTTAAAATAGTATTGTCCTCACACATTGCATCCAAGCTTTGAATGGCATCCCTTTAACTTTTAAGGGTAAATAAACACTTGCATACCTTAAAGAAGTGCAAAAAATTTCAGAGGTTTTATTTTCACTATATTACAACAGTTTAGTTAACAAGTAAAAAATTCCTGCATCTGCATAATGTTCAGTTTCAAATGTAATAATGTTTTCTGATACAGAAAACAATCATCAATTCATTTTTAAACTGAAACTTGGATGATGGTTTACAAAGTGCCGAAGATTTGTTTAAAACTTTCACTATTATTTGTGCCAACAGTAAGGTTACCCCTGAAAACGAATTCAAAGACAAACACAAAGAAACATTTTATCGGGGGTTGGAAAAAATGGTTAAGGTTAAGTCGTTAAATGGTTCATTCAAACATTTCTGAACAAAAGTAAAACAAAGTTTTGATCAAGACAAACCGTTGTAGTAATATGTATAGCAAGAGAATACTTTCATTCAATTAAGAAAACATGTGACTACAGGCAGTGTTGTAATAAGTTGACACAGCAGCAACGTCTGTCAATTTCACATTTTCCCGTCTCGTTTGCTTATGTTAGGCATGTAGAATGGATATACATACATAGTTTCAGGAGCATTATAAACAAAATGTGAAAGACCTGACCCAAAACATATAAGAATAGTAAATATGTTTTATTACCATCTTAACTCATTCCCTGGCTCAACGTTTCATTGAAATAAGTTATTGTAATGCCATCTATTAATGAACCACTGTACTTTTAGCCAGTCTGAATACTTTATATTGAAGCTAATAGATGGAACTACCAGTTCAATGCTATACTATGACCATGAATTCAGCAATAAATGAAAAAATATATGTTGGACAAGAGTATACGAGTAGAAAAATGGCTGCCTGGCCAGTGTAAATCACTGTACTAAAAATTCACCAGGGAATGGGTTAATGAAGCATTATCACAATTTGAACCAATTCCCATATTATTAAATTAAAAATGTATGAATTCCTTAAACATTCAAGTAGAGCTCTCAACATAATGATTGGAAATTAATTTCCAAAGATTTATAATTACTACAAGAGATTGCTCAAAGCCACTAGCTAACAAATCCATATCTGATATTTCATTTTACCTTCGAATCTTGTAAAAAAATTATGAACCTGAAAGGAAATATAAATATAACAATAGTATAAAGTAGAAATAGTCAATGAATGTTAAAATTTTATTTTTCAAAAATTCTAACAATACGTTCAGTTAAGTGTTAAAATAATGTCCCGGGCTCTGGCTGTTAAGTTTTCCCTTTTGATTATGTTGGGGCCGAGCCACCAACAAGCAGACAAAGAAATTTAAAAAAATATTTCAATTAAAAGTTATCAAAAAATATATTTTTTTAAATCTCAAACATCATTAAAGAATCAAAGGATTTGACTAACCCTATTTATAACTATGTTACTCTCTTCTGCTGAATAAGGGGACTGAAGTACCCCGAAAATTATGTAATGAGGCCTACAGTTTTCTGGTAAGTGTAGGCCTTGCCCTTCTATCCTCTTTTCAATGTCTAATTTAATATAGCCGTTTGGCCCCATTTTACCTTTGTCAAACATGTATCTAATAGACATCTGCGAAGCAGGTTTTTAGAGTTAGAATAAAAGCAAATATTATTCGCAAATTTTAAATACTATCTAATAGAAGCATATGCTAGTTATATATGCTAAAATTAAGTTAAATAAAAAGAACTACATATTATAAAAAAATATTATTTTAGTTTTGGACCCTAGTCCTATAAGTTATCACATATAAATGTAAATTCAACATGCTCATGGAACAATAGTTCACCTTGTCAAAGCAGTAAAGAACACCATCTAGTGTGGTGATTATAAACTATTTCAATATATATCTTCAATCCTCAAAATTACATTTGTTACGTAATATATAAGGGTGCGATTATAGCCTATACTAAGATTTTATAAAGACTGTTTTCTAGACAGAAAAAAAGCAGATTTTTTGGGCAAATATGGAAGAAATTACTTAACCTTACGAGAATTCGATTTTTAAATGGTATTAACATATTTTGGGCAGATTGTGGGATTTGTATTGGCCTAAAACATTATTGGTTCGTTTATAGTTTAGTTTAATACGGGTAGTTGAATCAAATATAAAATTCGAATCAGTATTGATATTATTGAAGCTTTACAGACCCCTAATATTTAATACCGAATGAAGTGTTATAGTTAACATAATAAAATTCAAACAATTTATTTAGTCTTGAGCTATGGGTATAATGGCATCTTCATAGTAATAAATTGATTAAGATTGGTTAGCATAAAAAATTGTGCGTTTTAATTTGAAGAATGGTTAAGAAATTCATTCAAAATTTGGTTTAAATGCTTCTGGTATATCCTTGCAGAAATGTCAATAGTTCATCACAGCACTACTTTGCACAAAATCATATTAAAATAAACAAATTAATTTGCATAAAAGATAGAATTTAATCTGAGGTGCTTCGAGTCTTCAAAAATAAGAAATGCTTTTAAATACTCCTGATATTAATGTCTGACTATACACACTTATAAAAAAAAACTTAAAAGCATTTATGCACAGGATGAGTTTAGAAAAGATTTATAATAAATCAACACAGCTATCAATATATTTTCTCAAAATAATAAAATGAAATAGTTTTCTAAAGCTAGAGTGGCATGTAATACAAGCAACAAACAGGTCAGTTTGTATGTTTGTCAATGTTGTCAGATATTATTATAACCAGCAATATGTCAAATGAATGAAAGGGGAGTCGTAAAATTTTACCTAACATACTGTAGTACATTGAATAACCCACAAAACTAAGAAATGCATTCATACGCTAATAATAATCCAAAATATGTATAACATATAATTTGGAACATAAAAAAAAAAGTTGAAATACTAAAGAAACTTTCCAGAAAATAAATAATTATAAATTATTTTTTTCTCAAAATAAATAAAACACTTTTGTTTATGACTTATTAAACAATTTCTTTTTCGCGCAAATCGTCAACTAATTGTGTTTATAATGTAGCGACTGGTAGAGTGATTAACACTTTTAGAAAACTCTCTCTTTTACTCATAGCTTACAGGGTTCGTAATTTTAAATAGCTATGTTGAACAAAAAAAAAGTGTTACATAATTAACATGTAAAAGGTTCATTTTCTAAAAAAAAAAAATGCTAGCTTTCTGTACAGTGTGTCAAGCATGGTAATTTAGTTCCGAACACAAAATAATGACGACTCTTGATGTAGGAGTGACACGGAAGAGCTAGCCACAACAAACTACAGTTCAGGTTGCTGGAGATGTTTGTTCACACAACACCACGTCAACCTGCCAAAAGAGGGACACAATACATAATTATATATGTAAAAAAACAGAAAGTGTAAGAAAACTTAAAAAATTATAGAATTATGAGTTGTGTGTTTTCTAGCCTATTATTTTTTAAGGATGTGCAAATCTTTGACTTCTTTTCTAATAGAGATGGGTCAGAGCGACTATTTTACGATTGTTCACTTAACCTTCAAGTCTTGAATACAAATCTGAATCTTGGAAAATTTATGAAGATAAGAGGAAATAGGAATATAGCAGTGTGTTATAAAGAAGAAATATAAACTAGATTCTTAAAAACTTTTGCAAATAAGTATTCATTCTAACATTCATACATTCAGTTAAGTGTTAAATTAATGGTCTGGGGTCTGGCTACTAAGCTTTCCCTATTAATTTCGTTTTGCTGAAAAAATAGTATTAGAACTCTAAAACAAATTATCATAAGCTTATAAAAATGTTGATCAACTTGTATAAACTCAAAAAATAACTTTTCTAATTTTAATTTTTTCTGATTGCTGCAATTTTTTCTCTGATCTCAAAATATAACCAAATACAAAACAACCCTGGATTTAGAACTGCTCACAGTTTATACAAAACAACCCTAGATTTAGAACTTCTACCAGTTTTTCAAGGTTGATTAAGCAGAATAATATTTATGTCGAATGTCTTTGAGTAAAAAAAAATCCATTCTCGTCATACTAATGTTTATGAACATTTGTGTATCTTTGGAGAGAACAAAAAAAATTGTAAATTACTTATTTGTGTGAATGTAGAATTCACCTTCCTTAACACTACTTACTTAGTAAATCCCCTTGGCCCCTTTCCTACTTAGGTTTAATTAAGTGCCAATAGATCAAAGATTACCATGGGTCTGCGAGTCTTACCTTGGTAATACTACCACAGCCGGTCCCGAGGGCCTGACAGTCTTACCTTGGTAATACTACCACAGCTGGTCCCGAGGGCCTGACAGTCTTACCTTGGTAATACTACCACAAGCCGGTCCCGAGGGCCTGACAGTCTTACCTTGGTAATGCTACCACAGCCGGTGTAGATGCAGGTTCCGACTGAGCACAGAACGGACATCTTGGGTGAATCTGAGTGCATCCAGCAGCGGCAGAAGGTTCAACAGGGCGGTATCCATCGGGTCACTAAACCACGACTTAATCGGGATGGCGTTGTCTGCCGAGGAAACAAATATTACACTATCCAGGAACCTACTATTAAGAAATTACTTTTTTCTTCTTTTTTAAATAAATAAATTCTTATTTATGAAAGTATACAAATTTTAATGGGCATTGAAAACGAAAACCATAAAACAATCTTTAAAAAACGTTGCAACTCACTAATGTTTGGTGTTAGATGCATATATATTAATTATTATATTATTATAGGGATGAGAAATGTAAAATTTAAAGGAAATGTTCCTGCATTTGTACAGAGGGAGAGTGAAAAATTATCTAGGAGAAACACCCTGAATGGGATTCAAACAACTTGCACACAGTTTTGGGCAATTTAATCTTCTGCAAATATTATCTTTGGATTCAAGTTTTATAATACTAGGGTCCAAGCATAATATCCAAATTTATGAAAGAAGAAAGTATGCAATAAAAAGATAGTCACCTGTTTTGGTGCAATTTTTGAAACTTTACCTTTAAATTTTTTTTAATATGAGGTAAGGTAAACCATATTATGGTGGTAATAAATTTATTCTTAACACAATGAGCCCCAGGTGGAATAATAAAGTTTACTCCTTGGATCGAATTAACATTTTGGTCCCAATCAACGTCACAAAGCTCACATTCATGAAATAATTGTTAAAAAAAAGTTTATGATTGTGGTCTAATAATGAGTTTTATGAGTGCGGCTGGATATTCTTATACCATTGTAAGCTCCAATGGAACACAAGTAAAAAATTATTATTATTATTACTAGCACCGCGTCTTACTACCCGTTCAGGTTATACGCACTTACGCTAATGTGTAATGGTAGGGTGATTGTGAAGATGAAATGAAGGACCTACAGTTTAACGTGGAATCCGAACCACGGTGGCTGCCTGGCATTCAGTAAAAAATTGTCAAGATAAAGGGTGCCCAGGGCAGTCCCACTCAATAGCCCCACCCACATGAATTCAATCCCCTGGATTGTAGGAAAGGTCAGAAACAAACTACATCGCACAGTCCTAGGGCCCGTGCTGGTCCCTGTGGAAAGTTCACTTGCGGATACATGGATCACAGTGGGGCTCAGCGTATTAAAGGAGGGTAAAATATTTGTGTTATTTTGAATATCACACAAATTAATGTTCAAGATCCTTTAGAGAGAGTGTCTGACCTGGGTAGGCCCGGTAGGCCCCTGGGGAGTTGTCTAAGATGAAGACGCTGGCGAGATCACCGCAGATGGCCGATAGGTCCTTGGTATAGCTGCCCATGTCCGGCGTGCAGTGCTGCCGGTAGTAACGTCGCCGCAAGATGCCGCGGTTGTTGTCCAGTCTGTCCGCAACTGCAGCGCCGTAGATCTCCATGCTGGCAGTGAATACCACCAACTCATACCACTGAGACACCTGGAAAGAATACACAAGTGTATTATATCAAACTAGACCCTTAAATACTTGTGTTTTACAATACAATGAGAGAATAAAAATAATCCTTCATCCCAATGTGACAAGCCAATTCATTGTGTGAAGACCAGTTAAAAGATTGAGATTCAATTTATAGTCAGAGCATCACATAAATAACCCTTTGGAAGATACTATCAACATATTTCAAAAATAGGACTGAAAGCTAGAGCACATTTAATTAGAATTACAGTTTATGATGGAAAATTTGTAGCTTGTAGGAGGAAAACTTTTTTTTACAGTTACAAAAGATATTAGGGGTGTTAAAATCTTCAAAACTTAGTCTTGGTTTGAAATATTTTTTTAATATCTGGCTTTTGACTCAAAATATTGGGATAAACTAATTGTTTATGTTCAATCTTTGCCATTCTGAACTGTTATGTACACTTCTTTTATTCTGAAAGATATCAGACTTACCTTGCTGGATTACACTATGACTATCTTATATGCTATACCATAGTGGAATAATGCAAGGTAGGCTTGCTACCTTGGAGTGTAAGTTAAGAGTATATTACAAATACTACTATGAACAATTCTGAAATAATTAAATTTCATGTTGTGATAACTTGATTTATCAGATTATAATGAAATATTAAACACAAATAAGTTATTTTAATATATATATAATTATATAATAAATAATTACACTATTAAAAAAACCAGCATAGAATTAACAAAAAATATCCACAATTCAATTCAGCTCTAAAAGAACTCAATCATATTTTATTTTATTTTACAGTAAAATGTACGGGTGTACCGGTGTGGATACCGATGAATCGTTATCGGGCGATTATTAGTGCATCACCAATTAATTGTAATCGGTGATTATTGTTGTTTAATCTTTTTTAAAGTAAAATTTAAATAAAAATTTTTTAGGTAGGAGTTTATTGATCAAAATCACCCCTCAAAAACACTTCGATACACACTGCATCTGGGTTGCGAGCTAAGAAAAGATTACATAACCAGATAAAAAAATATAAGCTCATACTTTTGATAAAACTAACAATCTAGTTCCAACTTTTGCCGGCTATGCATAAAATATATTTTTGTTTGCATAGAATCTTTTTGTTTTAATTACATTAACTATTATCATTTTCTTAAGCATGTTTCCCAATAGCTATAAATAAATAATCAGAATTAATCGGTGTATATAATTGTAGCATGAACAATTATTTTAAACAATCGTTTTCGACAATCAGTTTTACTGAATTGATACACCTCTAGTAAAATGTTATTAATATTGAAAGCAAAAAAAGTTTGTATTTTTGAAAGCAGCCTTTCTAACAGAATCCAACTATAATAACCTCTTGGATTGGTATGTTTCTTATGACAGCTCGACTATACACTTGTTGAGAGGGTACTTTTTTTAACTGCTTACACAATGTTGTTTTCAATCATCTCTTCAGGCAAATGCTTTCAAGAAAAATCTTAGAAATAGTCAACATAAAAATATCTTGTGAAATAATTTGCAGAGCTACCACCATCACTCCAAAAGAAAAAATTACTAATATATTCGCAAAAGGCAGAAAAAACTAGTTAAACTACTGCAGCTCACGAAATTACACTTGTAGTACCTAGTCCTGTTTAGATCGAGATATAAATTAAATATCAGAATCAAGGAAAACAAATGTTGGTCTCATTTCATCTCATTTTAAACAATCGAATGGCCAGATCACGAGCAAGACTCACAATGTCAAGGAAGAAGTCGACGTGCGGGCGCTTGTGCACAAAGAAGCGCACAGGATGCCTGTCGATGGTAACTTTGAGGACAAAGTCGGGCGGTGTCCCCGGTTTGACTGTGGTCTGGCGCACCACACCGTCATGATGTGAGTGGATCAGAGTCTCGTCTAGGTCCAGCACTAGCACCTTGCGTTTCACTATACCTGCACAGCAATGACATAGTTTATAATCTAACAGATCATGTCATTCAGCCACTTATATATTGTTATTAATATTATTGTTGGCATTTATAGGCACACCAGCACAGTAAGGCCATTAACATCTTTTACAGGATATTAAAAACATAATAAGATACTCAAAAGGCTAAATAAATAGAAAGAATACACATACAAGAAATATCAGATGTATATACACACACACACCAAAATTTAAAAAATGTACTAATTTTGTCTTCAAAAGATCTCAACAGAAGACAATCACCAAGTGAGCCACTCTATAAGAAAAACACTCAAATGGGATCTAAAAACTTTGCCTGATGTATAAAACAGATTAAAGAAATGACTCCAGCCACATTGTCACATACCAAATAACGTAGATCACTACTAAAATCAAGAGCCAGGTGAATATTTGTAACACCCCACCAACATGTGATGCACACTAGGGGGAGCATCGCAAATCTCACACACGAAAGGTGGATCCCCTCTGGCGGAGTCTTGTCATGGCAACCTCCTGTCTTAATTACTTAATCTTAGGATCCAGATGAAAGGAAAATAATTGTTGATTACATCTCAAAGATAAAATGATTAAAAATGGGATATTCTATAATGGTTACTTTTTTTGGGCTATTATGTTACTAATCCCAAAAAATAACTAAGAATAGAAAAATTTTGTTTAAAAAAAATGTTTTTAAAGAGATAATTTAGCAATACTGTGATGTAGCATCATCAACAAAGAAGAAGCACATCACTTTTGATTCAACCAATTATTTTATTAAAACACTATACACCTGCTTATTTCAGTGAATATTTATGACAAGTTGTTATGTGTAGTTTGATAACAATGCAAAGATTGGGTGAAAAAGTCGACCTCGAGTGAAGTGCTCACCTCCAAACCCGATGTTTGTGGGTTCAAATCCAGCCAGGACTTTTCTTGGGCAGTAAAAATCCGTAGCACAACTGCCCTCGGAGGGGAAGTAAAACCTTTCTTTGGTCCCAAGTTGATTGTGACATGTAAAATAACTCTGGAAAGTATGCAAAAATACTTTTCCCGGAAAAATTGCTAGGCCCTTTCATTCTCGCTCATAGAAATTTCCATGTACTGATATAATCAGTCGGTTCAGAAAGTGCATTTTAAATACCTCAGATAAATAAAATCAAATAAATAAATTAGATGTGAAAAAGCATTTAATCTTCTCAACTGACATTCAAATGATAACATAAGATAATGCTCACACCTTTGGACACCCAATTCAAAATGTTTGGCAACAGTACAATAGGTGTCTTATACCTATGAATTTAATTATAGTTATAATTTTCTTAAGAACTTTTCAATGAACATAGAATTAAATCCATTGAGAATTGAGTGTTAAATAGTGTTTTACAAAATTAATTGTAAAGGACTTTGTGTTTATACCATTATAAGTTCAAGCCACATGTAAAGCTGATAAAAATACCATTTGTTTATTTTATTCCAAGTGTGTTATTGAACAACACACTTCAAATCTCAAAAGATCGAAAGAAAAAAGTTGGCATTATAAAATGTATTTTAACCTGTTTATGATAGTGTAAATCTAATATATATATTAGAATGTTAAAATAAAATGTTCATGTTTTTTGTATTAATATTATTTTTAGCACCGCATCTTAGAAAATCAGGGTGTCCAACCAAAGTATATTTTTAAATTCCCTGACTTTTCCAGGTTTTTCAGACCCAATTTCTAAATTTTTCAGTCTCTACACATTAAATGGTATTTTATTAAGATTGCAATTGAATGTAATCTTATTTTTTGACCCATACCCATTATGAAATGATGTCACCCTAAAGCTGATGGATAGTGTGATTTAAGTTATATTTCAGTGAGATAATATTGAGACATTACAAGATCGCCTTACACCAGTAGAGCTTAAAATTGTTGTGAGAAACTTTCTTTATTAGTTTCTTCTTCATATAACATAATCAATTCTCGCGCATGCACATAACCGTGACTCAACTTTGGCTGAAGACAAGATTTAGAGGAGTGAAAAATAACTTGAAAATCACATGATAACGTTGAGAGTTGAGATTAGCATGCTCAACAAGGATAGCTGTGTTAAAATATACTCGAGGTTTTTTAGGTCACTATACACCCTGTTATTACCCGTTTGAGTTGCACATACGTATGCTAATTATGCTAATCTGGGATGAGGAAGGTTGAATTTTGAGGATGTGTATCTGCAGTTGCGTGGAGAAAGAGTGGGAAACCATTCCTCGGTACACTCGACCCGGATTCAAGCTATGATCTTCCAGTCTTGGGCAGTCAATTCTATTGCCAGAGTGATGCCCTCTAGACCATTCGACCAACGAAGCAGCTACTAATACTTTCGATATATGGCACTCTAAAGGATAGGTATTAGGAAGGCAGCTTTAGAAAAAAGTGCACCAGCTTTAAAGCCAAAAAAGAGAGGGAAAAATCAAAGTGAAAATCACCAACATTTCATTTGACTGGGATCAAAACTCTTGACTTCCCAGTCAAAGGCTATTTCTTCAATAAGAGTCCAATGCTATGGAAAGCTTGATCAACAGTGCAAGTAATTTTTTTTAGTAGCACTATAGAAACCCAAAGAGTTTAACAATACTAAAACTACGAACACTAGCCATACAACCCGCCTCGGCGGCATAGTTAGCTAACACGTTAGTTTTGTGTTGAGCAAGACTGCCGAGGACAGGGAGACTGAGGTTCGAATCTCCATAGGGTGAATTGGTAGGAGTTTTTCTTAAATGGGTTTCCACTCTCCCTCCATGCAAATGCGAGTTCACTTCCTCTAAATTAAGCCTTCCCAATTCCTAATTCATTAGCGTAATTAGTTGTTAAGCATATAACCTGAACAGGTAGAAATATACAGTGCTATAATTTAATTTAATTTAAAACTATTCATACTACTAACTAACCAAACCCCCTCCCCACTTTTTAGCCACATTTGAATAATAAATTCATTTAGATTACATTTTTAAAATATACTTTATTACTTAAACAAAAATGGTAACTAAAGTTATAGTCTTCTAATTGTTTCAAATATGGAACACTTTATTACGAGACAAACTGCCCTCCACACCTACTCAAGGCAATGGTTCAGTCCGCTACATTTAGCTGACAATTTGACAGAGCAATAAGTCCCATTTTGAAAGCAGTATGGTACATCATAATGGATGACAGACAAGGCTGTGAAGAGGTCCGACTCCAACAGGTATATTAAGAAATGAATTGGACCAACTCCAATTGGCAATAGACAAACTGGGAAGCAAACACAAGGATTAAAACTTTAAGACTTAAACTCCTGAAACCCATCACAATGTCCACGAAAATCTTGAGGAATCATTAGGTGACAAGGCTTCAAATGAACCTAAATTATCGACAGAAAACAACACATTCATCAAAACAAAAATATATAAGCTATCAATAAATCTAACAACACTTTTCAGATATTTTTACAAAGCAAATATGCTCAGTTAGTAGCATTATAACTAGTAAATAGAACAAAAGAAAAAACATTCAAATAATATGTCATGATTTTTTTATATAATGGAAAGTGATAAACATAAAGAAAATATAAAAATTAACAAATAAGTGTAAATTTAATAAAGAAAGGGAAATAGAAGAAATGTGGGAAGAATATAATGCACAAAGTTGACTTTTTCCTTTCTTCTATAGTAGAAGTAATCACACACACATTTGCCTTTATCATGAACAAAAAGAGTAGAGGAAACAAACTTTAATTTTGTGTAAAGTGTATTCCCTCTTCTCTTTTTTTGATAAAGGCAACAATGTTGATTCTTCCCATGTTATTTCTCTTTCCCTGAGTGGGCTTTCTTCATTAAATTTACATGTATTAGTTTATTTTTCCTTTTTCTTTATTTTTATCAATTTCCATTACTATAAAATTATGTAGCCATTGGGCCAACACATTTTAAACATTAGATAATAATTGTAAACATTATAATCAATTAAACAAACTATGTGCTCTTTTCTTGTGTATAGTTTTGATTCTTTTAAATAGTTCTGTAAACATATGACTACTCAAAGAGATTATAAAATGCAAATCAATCGATTTCCAAAAGCATGAATAAAATGATGAATTTCATAGTATCAATAATCAACACAAGTGTGTGGTTAACTAATACACTCAACTTTGGACAGCAGAAAGGAAATATTATTTTGATAGATAGTGATGAATTTATTAATAATAACAAATGACACAACCTTGACTGTTTTCTCATTACTTAAGACAATCTAATCTTATCTCAAGAAGTAACAAAGAAAGAAGTTTCAGCCTTATTAAATAGCCAATCCAGAAAATAGGCTTATTTTATGTTGATACAATTTATATTACATAAAATAAATATTATTTCAACTAGCATTCTTAAAACAAAGAATTATGATTGTGGAATAAATGCAATTAATTGAGAAACCATTGCCAATGACAATGTCTAGAATAAAATAGTTATTTGAGACATATAGCTCAATTATACATTTAATAAAAGAGGATTTATCGAAATAAAACTAGTTTTTCATTGCTATAAAATGAGATCATCACAAATAATTAATGTGAAGTGGCATTATATCCACAATTTGTGGGCATTTAGACTGTGTGCCAAGATTGTCTAGTGTGGTTTACCGGCGACAGGTCTAGGTTCAAATCCTGGTTGGGTGTATTGAAGGTGGTCATTACATGATACTATCTCAGCCTTGCTTCCTCTACTATCTCATGTATTAAAAATCCTCATTACGTGATCATACCATCTCAGCCTTGCTTCTTTTAATAGCTCAGTAGTTTAAACGGGTTAGTGAGGCGCAATACAAGTTGCCTACCTAGTGAATACCGTTTAGTCTCTCCTACTCAATCATGATCTCACCGCCAAGTGGTGTACCCCGGGCCCTAAGTAGCCTGGTGGAGGTTGGGTTAAACCTCAATGTAAGCCAGGTCAGGTGTAGGACGAGAGACAGGAGATTGGTCAAGGTCAAAACCAACAAGTTTGGTACAGGCCTTGGCCGTCTAACTCCCAGCTTGATGGGCTGGTGATTGATAAACTAAGTCATCATCTGCCCCCGTAGCCTCAGTTAGGGAAGGTTACCACCAAAAAGGTTTATCCGAGGACCTATAGGTTGTAGCCCCACTACTCAGGTTTAGGCCACGACAAGCTTAGTAAGTTGGTGATTAAAGCAAACAAAAACATTTGAGAAAATAAAGTGAAATGCCGAATCTGTCAAAGTAACTATTCTTATATAAAAAATTAGAGTTTCCTTATTAACAAATTTGAATCAAATATTTTTTTTATTAAATATAGCAAATATTTCATTAAGACACATTTTGTAAAGATTCACGAATTTGATATAGGCTAACTTAAACTAGGTAAACTAACGCATATGAATGAAGCTTACTAATCCTAATGACAGTTACTGTATTTTATTTAAGGCCTATCTAATTTAAGAGTAAGTTTCAAAATAAATCTAAACAAAACATAAAATTTCTGAGCTAAAATCTTTGTAATTATTTCCTTTACCACTTTACTAACCCACTACGTTTTTTTTTGCGCCGGGTCTTAGTACCGTTTCAGGTTGTATGCACATGTACTGATTAAGCTAATGAGGTCGGAATGAGGAAGGTTAAAATTTAGAGGAAGTGTACCCACATTTGTGTGGAGGAAAAGTGGGAAACCATTTTGGAAAAGCCACCCTCAGTACAGGGGTGTAGAATATGTTCAGCGATCCAATATTTCCCCATAACATAACATTTTCATATAAAAAAAA